>QGSO01000302.1:600000-780451 GCA_011037825.1 Carya cathayensis
GCTAACATTTTTACGGAGTCACATCCACCTGGTCAGCTTGGTGATCTTGTTTCCAAACTCTAGTTGACTCCGCCACCAAAAGTTTGAGGGGGCATGTTAGTGTATATATTTGTATCTTAGAATATCTGTAGAATATTATGTCATATCCTTAATTTCCTATAATTATGCTAGGTTAGAATCTTTTCTATTAGTATTTCCTTATTTACTTTGGCCATATTCAACTATATATAGGCCACTTTTGTATAGTTTGAGACATACAGAAATATACAATTCTCCATAACTCTCTCTTTCAACATATATAATGTGATAGATAATGTGATCACATCAATACAATATAATAAAAATAAGATAATAGTATGTTGTATAATATATATTTTTTAATTCTTCGTATTGACATCTATAAATTTTTATTATACACTTATATATCACAAATAAACTTGTTATTTATAGTCTCTCAAAAATAAAAGTAAAAAGCACAAGAAAGCATAATATGCGGGGAAGTTTATAATGCCACATGGATAATTTATTAAAATTTATTAATATATCGGGCATTAAAAATTTATAATAATATTTTCTAATTCTAAGTGGGATATGGATTATAGAAACTTGGATTAAAAGAATGGATAATAATATTTTCTAATTCTAAGGTCTCAAATATTTAATTCCCAAACATAATTCAAATACAAAATACTTTTTAATTTCAAATCTTCAACTTTTTAATCTGATTATTACAAATTTTTCAAAATTTTAAACAAAACACAAAAAAAAAAAAAAAACAAAACAAAACAAAACAAAAAACAAAATTTTAAAATTTTAAAATAAAAATTATATTCAAATAATTTTTTTACTTTATAATATTTTTATTCAATTTGTTCTATTTCATTAATTTAACAAAATCTAATAAATATTTTAATTCAAATTATTTAATTACTATTCAAAAATTATTTCATTATTATTTATAGATATTCTGAAATATTATTCTACTTGCAGAGTCATGGTTTCAAAGTCGTAGCAGTTGCCCTGTCGATATTAGTCGAAGGGGATTTTTTTTTAGCAATGAATACGAGTTGACAAGTCGTGAAGTACTGGAAGTTTTTGAAAGATTCAAATCGATATATACCTCATTGGGAGAAAAAGTTGCCAATGGATCACATGCTAAGACTTCGCGCGTTAAGTTACTAAAAAATTACAATATTCAACCATAATTTTTAAGAATCAAACATGCATACAAGAAAATGGCTCAAATTACATAACTTGTTGAAAGATCCATGCAAGAAAATGACTACAATTATTCATTGTATATATAATTCTCACAATCTTTTATGAATTTCTCTATATTTGAATAAACAGATTAATTTAAGAGTAACGTGTCATTGGTGGTCCAACCATGCAAAAATAAAAATGTTTTGTCACTGTTGGTAACATGTGGGAAGACTTTCCAATCAACATGCAACAAGTGGAAAGACTTTCCATCTATAAATAACGTAAAAATGCATGCATGGGAAGACTCTATCAACAGTCTATTTCATAATAATATACAATTTGTGTTTCTGGTCATTTGCTCAAAACAACATATTTAGAAGGCAACAAAGTCGTAGTCCTTGTTGAAGAAATTTGTAGGGATACAATGATTTGAAAAACATAAATGCAACTTTGAGACGCGTAGAATTCTATCTTTAAGGTTATGATTATAATCGATTCCCACCTAAAAAGGTTTGCTACCAGATTACAAAAATAATTAAAAACACATATTTAATAAATCTACACATTTAATAACACAATCTACAATATATATAAATATAACATGAGTACTTCGACTATTTTTTACAATGCGTGTGTGATCTTAACTAGGCTATCCATTCATTTAGAAATTGGGAGGCTTCGAGGATGAGCTAATAGAAGTTAAAACTTTGTTGGAAGAGAGCTTTTCCAATCAATGGAGCTACATCTATGACAAACCTTTTCGTTAATTAGTCACACAATAGACAAAAATTTCTAAATGGAGATTATTTATTAATTTGGTAGTCATAAGTGAGGAAGGAGAAGTACTCTCACCCCTTCCCATTATTCATATCCTTAAAATTACTTACATAACTACTATTTTCTATCTTATGGTAAGGTAAGAGTACCTCAGTCGATCGATCAGCTTGGCACAGAACGGCATACGTGCATGCTATTAGAGATATAGTTTAGTTAGTTAGTCTAGTCTAGTTTAAATTTATTTCCCGCTTATTCTTTTGTATATAAAGGAAAGATGTATTCATTAATAGATAACTGAAGGAATATTTTCCTCTTCCATACTCTAGTCTTAATACGTGCATGTATGTATGTATGTGTAAAAGGTAACAATCCATACTCAGTGGTTGCTGCCACTTTGAGCGGCGGCCAGAAAACTCATTGGATCCATTTCAGATGCCTGTGTTGCCGGACCTGGAAATGAAAGTTCATACTGATTCGATATACATGTACGTAAAGGGATCGCTTCTTTATTCTCCCGTTTTTCTGATAAGGATGTACAAATACAAATAGACATAAAATCCTTAGTCGAAAGCAGACGCTTCATTCCGAACAAAGAAGAGGCCAGAAGGACCGTCGTTTGGCAGCAGTGCCAACCTTACAAGACTTGCAGCACCTTCTTCAACCGTTAGCAATCCATTGTTCTGGTTCATTTCTGTCTTGACATAGCCGGGACAGACGCAATTGACTCGAAAAGAGGGATATTTCTTGGCCACAATCCTGGTATAGGCACTCACAGCTGCTTTCGAAACCACATAAGCAGTCGGCCAGCCTTTGGATTCCAAGCGTCCCTCTTTGAAATCTTTCAGATATTCTATCAATACCTCTTCCACTCTTTCATCTGTAAGTCTTTCGGCATCCCCTAACACTCCTCTGGCCCACTCGTTTGGTACATTCTGAATCACAAGATGGAAACTTGCGTTTGAATTAATGGGGAATTGGATCACGTATGTATATATATAAAGATTGGAGTGTTTCTAAAATGCCAAAGGTTCGGAAAGACCGTCTAAATTATTAAGAAGGACTCCAATTGCAATATTGACTAATCATTTTGAAGTATAGTATATGCATAGAACTTTCCTTAGATCTCTATCATTTTGAAAAGATATGACCCCTTCCAAAATAGATGAAACTCAACTTGGACAATTTTCAATAGAAAATTATATATACTATGCTACAATCTCACTTTCTATAATAAGATGTATTATATTTTTCACTATTGGATAATTTTTACATGAGAAATGCTACTCATCATCCCTACGCCACCCACCAACATGTGATTTGTCATTTTTACATATAATTGATCGTATGTTAGTGTGTGGTATAAGAGATGATAAGTATAATTTTATATAAGAAGAAATGAAAGTTTGGTGTAAAACATTACTTATTTTCAATTGGTATTAAAATAAGAAAAAACATAGTTTTGATACTCCCAACACAACATTGAAGTAGATACCACAATGATTAAAAAAAATATGGTACACATGGATGTTTACACAGACAAACTTTAGTTATAGAGAAATGATATTTGCAGTCGTGGTTATGCAAGCGCCGCACAGTCTCTTTGAAAAATGTGAATTAATACGAGACCCATTATATGAAAAATTAAATTAAATTTTTAATCGTGGACCCCACTATTTTTCAAAGCGATTACACGGCGTTTATACAACTACTGCATGTAGCATTACTCTTAATTATAATATCAAATTTCAATTCAAACCCATTTAAAAACTTGTAGAGAACTTCAATATAAGCAAGGATGCTGCCCAAATATATCTGTAGTTGTTTCATACCTTCAAGGTTCCATTGGAAGAGGAAATATTAACAATCCTTGGTGAATTGGATAGCTGAAGGAGGGGAACAAATGCTTCAATCATTCTTTTGGCGCCATAGTAGTTTGTTTTAATGCACTCTTCAGCCAACTCATAAGTCTGAACAAACATTTTGCTCATATCGACTATGGCACCTTCCTGCATCAACAAGAAAAAAAACTCTGACCATCCTCTAGCGCATGTCTGCCCAATTGCGCATCACTTTCCTTGAGTCCACTCACTATCTTTTTGGCAAAGAAAAATATAAATAAATCATGCTAAAAAAAGCACATACCTTACCATGACCTGAAGCTGCTAAAGCGTCCCCATCTACTATAGCTCCAGGAACCCCGGCGTTGTTGACCTGCACCGTTTTTACAAGATTTCTCAGCACTTATTTTGTTCTGAAAATTCAGTAAAACCAACAACAGAAACATGGAATCTGCCAAAACAGAGACCAAAATATCGGCTTCGGATGATATATACCAAGATATCAAGTTTCCCGAACTGGGTTTTGATGAAATCAGCAACAGAAGTAATGCTAGCAGGGTCAGACACATCAAGCTGATGGAAAACCACTTGATCTGTAAGACCTGAGTGTTGCAGCTTCTGGAGAGCTTCAAGACCCCTCTTCTCATCTCTTGCTGTTAACACCACAACGATCCCGTTTGAAGCCAACTGTCTAACTGTTTCGAATCCAATACCCTTGTTCGCCCCTGTAACAACTGCATACCTGAAAAAGCAAAACAACCAAAAAATAAAAAAAATACACGAAGGAATCAGAGAGATGGGGGTGCTATATATACGTGTGGTTTGAGGTTTCGATCGAATGTGTAAAAGACAACATGGAAGGACTGAAAACGGAAGATTGAGGAAATACATCTTTGTTGCCTCAGCCATTGATGGTTAACACTTCGAAACTTGGATTGAGAAAAATGAGTAAGGTGAGATCGGGAAATTGGTCTGCCATTTGAGTGGTAGATGCTGCATTGCTGGCCTTTTATTGTAGAAAAATGCATCTGAGGGGGGTTCTGGGAAATTTTGCAAATCAAGTCAGATTTTGTAACCTGATATGTTTTTGACTTTGAAAGGGAGGGAAGGAGATTTGTATATTTTAAAATTTTAAATATTATTTTTTATTTTTATTAAATGATTAATTTATAAATTGAATTAAAATATTTACCGTATGTATCGACATAATTATAAATAAATAAATAAAAGTACCATTAATTTTTGTACAACTTTTTCTTCCCCTAGCTAAGTGATTAAACTTTCATACAAAAATTAAAATCTTATAGGCAAACTATGTATAAGTCAAAATTGTTTTGAAGTTAAACAAATTTATTTTATTTTATTTTATTTGCATGAACAAAAGCTCGTGATTTTTTTAGAGTTATGATACAAATCAAGTTGTTGTGGCATCCATCAACCATTAAATTAATTCTACTTTTTTTAAAATAACAAATTCAATAAATGATAGATAATATCACATCAATACAATATAATAAAGTAATTCTATTTATCATCTTCACACGCTATATATTACATTTTTTTTTGCCATAATAAATGTATAGTGTATGAATAATAAGTAAAATAACTCAATTAGTTTAATAAAAATAAAATAATGAAATAAAAAAAAATTTTAAAAAGTAAAAAGCGTGGTGTGAAATGATGAGTAGAATCACTTATAAAAATAAGATCCTATTTGGTTATACATATGACATGAGATGAAAATTTAAAATTGAATAATATATTATTAAAATTTAATTATTTTATTTTATTTTGTTTTAAGATTTGAAAAAAATTAAATTTTTTATTATATTATGTTTGTAAGTTTGAACAAATTGAAATAATTATATTAGATAAGATGAGATGTGATAGTTTAATTTGTGCAATCAAACCAGGCCGAAGACGATAGTATACTATATAACATTTTTTTTTTAATTCCTCATATTGACACCCATAATTTTATTTCAAAAAACTTATACATCACAAATAAATTTGTTATTTATACTCTAAAAGGTAAGAAAGCATGAGAAATCATAATATGCGGGGCATTAAAATTTATAATGCCAGACGAATAATTTAATAAAATTTATAATAATCTTCTCTAACGTGATGTGAATTATAGAAACTTGGATTATAAGTTCGAAAATTTTAAATATAAGTCTACACACTATATATTATATTTTTTTTATTAAATATTTGATATATAGATAATAAGTAAAAGAATTTAATTAGTTTAAGTAAAATAAATTTTAATTTTAAAAAAAACTTTAAAAATAAAAATAAAATATAATATATAATTTGTAAACTACGTAGCAAAGCTCTAACTTGGACTCATGGTGCAAGTTATGATTTCAAAGTCAAAGCAGGTGTCCTGTCGATATTAAACGAAGGGGACTTTTTTTGTAGCAATGAAATCGTGCTTGACAACTCCTGAAATGGACGTTTTTGAAAGATTCAAATTGATTCCTTATTGGGAGAAAAAGTTGCCAATGGATCACCAATTTATCTTCTCGTCTCGTCTTTTTTTTTTTTTTTTTTTTTAAAAGAGATTTTATTTCATTCATAAAACTTCAAGTTATATTTATGATTAATAAATACAAAAAAAAATATTAAAATTATAAGTCAAATTACTCATTTATAAAAAAAAATTTTACAAATAAATTTCTTTATAACAAACATTATCTTAATTTTCTATAAAATCTTTACTAATAAAACCTTTTAAAATATGTAGCTATGTAAAAATAGAGATATTTATAGGAGATAATAACAATTCCCTAACCGCTAAAAGAGAAGTAGAAAATCATTCTCCATCCTACAAAGGAATAGAGAGAAAAAATTTAAATATACAAAAAAATTACCATATATTCAACCGTACAAGAAAATGCATGTCTCAAAATGCATCACGTGTTGAATTTTTATAACCCACCATAATGATGTATAATTAAAATAAATCATTCTCTTTTTAGAAGAATGGTATATTATCTAGATAAATTAAAATTGAAAAATAAATAAAATATTATTAAAATATTATTTTTAATATTATTTTTATTTTAATATTTGAAAAGATTAAATTATTATTTATATTTTTTTAAAAATTTAAAAAAAAATTATAGTGATTAGATAAAATTGAGATAGATACGTTATCATAATCCTTTTTTATTTTATTTTAAGATAAATGTCACATCGTCGGTCCCACGTCCATCCAAAAAAATATATATATTTTGTCACGCTTGGTAACTAGTGGGAGAAGACATTTTTGGAAGAAAAGGTTTTTAATTATCAATGGTAAATGGGAAGACCTACACTTCCAATGAACAACTGGAAAGACTTCTCCGTCTTGTCTTCTTGGAAGAAATCAATGATAAATGGGAAAGACTTTCTGACCAGTTTTCAATTATCAATGATAAATGGGAAAGGCTTTCACTGCCGGTCAGGACATAATTTTTATTTTTTTATTTTTTATTTATTATATATCATGTGATAGTCACATGTGTAGGTTTTTACTCACGTACTATAACTAGCTATTGTACATATAGACAATTAATTCAATTTGGTTCATATTTCTTTCTTCCAGGAAACTCTTCACTTTCATCTTTTGCTCCATGAGGGTTTCTACTTCTCGAGCACCTCTTTATATTTCTTTACATTTTACATTGTATCAAATGTTTTTTTTTTTTTTTTTAATCGCTTCCATGGCTCCATCTCACAAATTTATCTTTGGGGATACTACTTCTCCTTACTTTCTTCACCCTAGCGATAGTCGTGGCGTCCTTTTGGTCACTCAACCTCTTCTCGAAAAAAACTATCATGCGTGATCTCAATCGATGTCTGTGGCTCTCTCTGCAAAGAACATGTTTGGATTTGTTGATGAATCTCTTCCAAAACATTCGGATCCAACGAATTCTCTTCTTTCTCCATGGCTCCGATGTAACAAGATCGTGATATCTTGGATTTTAAACTCTGTTTCTACTGAATTTTCTTCTAGTATCTTATATATTGCAACTACATATGAGATATGGTCTGATCTTAAGGAATGATTTTTTCAAAAAAATAGACCTCGCATTTTTCACTTGCAGAAATCAATTTCCTCTCTTACTTAGGGTTCTCTTTCGGTGAGTAATTATTTTACTCATCTTAAGGGCCTTTGGGATGAACTTTCTAATTACAAGCCTATTCCTACTTATTCTTGTGGTGTTGTACAAGCGTTGAACTCCTATGTTTAACAGGAGCATATTTTACAATTTTTTATGGGATTGAATGAATCTTTTGCACCTATTCGTGCATGGATTTTGCTTATGGGGCCTCTGCCTCCTCTTAATAAAGTTTTTTTTTGTCTTATTTTACAAGAGGAAAAACAACGCAAAATAGTTTCTATCTCTTTACCCTCTGCTGATTCTCATGTATTTTCTTCTCATGTTGATGGTATTAGATCTATTAAATCATTTTCTAAGAAAGATAGAACAGTATGTAAACATTGTGGAATTATCGATCATGTAATTGACAAGTATTTCAAGTTGCATGGTTTTCCCTTTAGGCTACAAATCAAAACAGAGGCAACAGTCCATGGCTAATTCTATTGTCTTTAGTGATAGTAAATCCTCTGTTGTTTCTCCTTTTTCATTTATTGAGGCTTAGTATCAGCAGCTTTTGCCCATGCTTCCTTCTCCTAAATCTGTTGATCCAATTTCTCCTCATAATAATACTCATTCTATATTTCTGTTACTCAATCTGCTACATTTGATTCCAATTCATGGATTCTTGATACTGGAGCAACTAACCATATGGTTCCTTTTATTGATCGTTTTACTTCTATTGCTCATTCTATTAATGCTTCTATGAAACTTCCTAATGGTCAATTTATGTCTGTTACACATATTGGCTCTGTTTCCAATTCTAAACATCTTATCTTACTTGATGTTTTATGTGTTCTAACCTTTCATTTCAAACTGATTTCTATTAGCAAGTTAACACAATCACTAACTTGTTTTTTTGTTTTTCTCTGACATTTGTCTCCTATAGGACCTGATTCGTTGGAGGCTATTGGAGTGGGTAGATTGTATGGATGTATTTATATAATGCAACAATCAAGCCTTTCTAATTCTACTTTACTTCAAATATTGCTTGTTTACTTGAAACTATATCTACATATGTTCGTTCCACTACATCTAAATGCTCTAATTATGAGCTTTGGCATAATAGACTTGGTCATCCTTCTAATTTTAGAATGCTGCTTGTGAATACTTTTCTTTCTAAATTGACTGTTTCATGCAATCCTTACATGATTTGTACTTTAGCTAAATAAAAAAATTGAATTTTCCTAATAATGTTCATTTGTCTACTGCTCCATTTGATCTAGTTTATTGTGATATTTGGGGTCCATATTATGTACCTACTGTTGAGATTGCAGTCTTAGAAATTAATAATACTTGGACTGTTACTTCTTTACCTCCTGGTAAGAACCCATTAGCTGTAAATGGATTTATAAGATTAAATATCGTGCTAATAGTTCCATTGAAAGATANTTGAGACAGGGGGATCCTTTATCTCCATATCTTTTTTTATCATTATGGAGGAAGTTTTTTCCCGTTTACTTAAGAATAATTTTTTATGTGGTAATATTATGAGTTTTTCGCATCCGAGAGGTGCGCCTCTTGTTTCTCTCCTTCTTTATGCAGATGATGTAGTTATATTCACAAATAGAAGGAAAAAGTCGATGCGAGAATTGATGAAGGTTATTGAGACTTATGAGTCTTGGTCCGGGCAGCGAGTAAGGAGAAGACGGCAATATATTTTACGAAGCAATTCTCTACAAGGCGGAAGAGGGATCTGATGAATATCACTGGTTTTATAGAAGGTAATTTTCCTTTTACCTATCTTGGTGCACCGATTGTTACTGGAAGGCTTACAAATTTACATTTGGATCCTATTCTTAATCGGGTGAGGAATAAGCTTGGGGGGTGGAAATTGAAGTGTCTCTCGGTTGGGGATAAATTGATTTTGTTGAAGCATGTTTTGTCGAGTATGCCAATTCATATTATATCTATCCTTCAATTGTCAAAAGGAATTTTGAAAATTCTAAATAGGCTGCTTAGTTCTTTTTTTTGGGGTGAAAAAGATGGTAAGGGGAAAAAGAAATGGGTGGGATGGAAGTCGATGTGTAAGCCGACTGAAGAGGGGGGAATTGGGCTGCGTGATTTTGATGAGGTACATCATTCTTTACACATGAAATTTGCATGAAAAATTATGACTGGAAGTGATCTTTGGTTACAATTTTTTCGTGCTAAATATGTTGGGGATAAACATATCTCCTTAATGGATTCTAAGAAGGGGTCAAGATTTTGGAAAATGGTGGTTAAATGTATTCCAGCAGTGTTAGACAATTCAAAATGGAAAGTTCGTGATGGGAATATTTCTTTTTGGTGGGATAACTGGTTAAATGAAGGTCCTCTTGCTAATTCTTATCCAGTGATTGATGAGTCCAATATGAGGTTGGCTGATGTTAGAGTTGAAAATGGTTGGGATATTGATGTGTTGGAAAGATTAGTGGGAGCACAAAAAACAGAGGAGATTTGTAGTTTTTTGGGTGCTCACAAAGATGGTCAGGACTTACTTGTTTGGATTCAAAATAAGGATGTATGTTTTACTACAAAAAGTGCATGGCAATGTGTTCGGGTTAGTGCACCAAGGGTGACTTGGGCAAAGTGGGTTTGGCATGAAGCTCTACAAAAAACAATCTCTATTTTAATGTGGAAGGCTTTCCATGATAGTTTAAGTGTTGATGATAGATTGAGGAGGGTGGGTATACCCATTACTTCCAAGTGTAACTGTTGTGACCGAGGAAGCTATGAAGATTTAAATCATGTTCTTGCTGCAGGTGATGTGGCTTCTGTGATTTGGAAGAGGTTTTCTCTTATCTTGGGAATTCCTTATGATCCAAATAGACGATGGTTTGAATTGGTGTTAATGTGGTTTAGACGGGCAACTACCAAGTCCCAGGTGGGTAATCTTATGGGCCTTATTCCTTCTATTATTATTTGGAAATTGTGGCAATGCAGGTGCAAGGCACGGATGGAAGGTAAAACCATATCGATAGAAGAGATTTGGAGGTCTATTTATGTGTGGCTAAGAAAAGTGCAAAATTCCTTAACAACTATTACAAAGATTGGTGTTGTTGATGAGGAGAGGTTGAGGGACTTAAACATACCGGTTTTACCTATTAAAAAGGTGCAGGCTAAATTGGTTTGTTTGGGAAAAGCCAAAAAATGGTAGATTGAAATTGAATATAGATGGGTGCAGTCTTGGTAATCCAGGAAGTTCAGGTGCGGGGGGTATTATTCGGGATGTACATGGCAATATGGTGCTGTCCTTTTCATGCTCTCTTGGGGTGGGTTCTAATAACCATGCTGAATTGAAAGCATTGTTAATAGGTGAAATATTGTCGAGCTTTGGGGCTACATCAGGTGGACATTGAGTCTGATTCTTTGATTTGTGTATCTTGGATTCAGAAGAAGCATTGTGGAGTTTGGTATTTGGAAGATTTCTGGGAGGAGGCTATGAGACTGTAAGCAGGTGGGGATTTTACTATTCACCATGTTTATAGAGAAGGAAATGCACCGGTTGATTTCTTAGCTAAAATGAGAGCTCAAGGCTCTACCTTAGTTTGGCGGTCTTTGTTACAAGTTCCAAAATTTCTTAAAGGTTTGATTCGTTTGGATAAATTGTCTTTACCTTATGTTAGAGGGAGTTATGTTGTTTAGAAGTCTTGAAGTTGGTTTTTTGTTTATAGGTATGTCTTTGTGGGTTGGGAGATTTATCTTAGGCATGTATTGTTTTGGCTTTCTCGTTTGGTTTTTATGTATTTTTGGTATTCCTCCGTCGGAAATAAGGGTTTTTGTTAATAAATTTGGGAATGGGTCACTCTTAGACATGTGGCCCTAACTCTTCATAAAATAAAATTAAAAAAAAAAAAAAAAGGCATGAGAAATCATAATATGTGGGGCATTAAAATTTATAATGCCATACGAATAATTTAATAAAATTTATAATAATCTTCTCTAACGTGATGTGAATTATAGAAACTTGGATTATAAGTTCGAAAATTTTAAATATAAGTTCACACACTACATATTATATTTTTTTTATTTTTTTATTAAATATTTGATATATAATCAAACCAGGCCTAAGACGATAGTATACCCTATAACATTTGTTTTAAATTCCTCGTATTGACACCTATAATTTTATTTCAAAAAACTTATATATCACAACTAAATTTGTTATTTATACTCTAAAAGGTAAAAAAGCATGAGAAATCATAATATGCGGGGCATTAAAATTTATAATGCCATACGAATAATTTAATAAAATTTATAATAATCTTCTCTGACGGATATGAATTATAAAAACTTGGATTATAAGTTTGAAAATTTTAAATATAAGTTCACACACTACATATTATATTTTTTTATTATTTTATTAAATATTTGATATATAGATAAAAAGTAAAAGAATTTAATTAGTTTAAAAAAATAAATTTTAATTTAAAAAAAAAACTTTAAAAATAAAAATAAAATAAAATATATAATTTGTAAATTACGTAGCAAAGCTCTACAAGTTATGAACTAATGATGCAAGTTATGAGAAACATGCAAGTTATGATTTCAAAGTCAAAGCAGGTGTCCTGTCGATATTAAACGAAGGGGACTTTTTTCTGTAGCAATGAAATCGGCTTGACGACTCCTGAAATGGACGTTTTTGAAAGATTCAAATTGATTCCTTATTGGGAGAAAAAGTTGCCAATGGAATCGTGGATCACCTATTTATCTTCTCGTCTCGCCTTTTCTTTTTATTTTTATTTTTTATAAAAATAGATTTTATTTCTTTCATAAAACTTCAAATTATATTTATGATTAATAATTACAAAAAATAATATTGAAATTATAAGTCAAATTATTCATTTATAAAAAAAAATTTACAAATAAATTTCTTTATAATAAACATTATCTTAATTTTCTATAAAATCTTTACTAATAAAACCTTTTAAAATATGTAGCTATGTAAAAATAGAGATATTTATAGGAGATAATAACAATTCCCTAACCGCTAAAAGAGAAGTAGAAAATCATTCTCCATCCTACAAAGGAATAGAGAGAAAAAATTTAAATATACAAAAAAATTACCATATATTCAACCGTACAAGAAAATGCATGTCTCAAAATGCATCACGTGTTGAATTTTTATAACCCACCATAATGATGTATAATTAAAATAAATCATTTCTTTTTAGAAGAATGGTATATTATCTAGATAAATTAAAATTGAAAAATAAATAAAATTTTATTAAAATATTATTTTTAATATTATTTTTATTTTAATATTTGAAAAGATTAAATTATTATTTATATTTTTTTAAAAATTTAAAAAAAAATTATAGTGATTAGATAAAATTGAGATAGATACGTTATCATAATCCTTTTTTATTTTATTTTAAGATAAATGTCACATCGTCGGTCCCACGTCCATCCAAAAAAATATATATATTTTGTCACGCTTGGTAACTAGTGGGAGAAGACAATTTTGGAAGAAAAAGTTTTTAAAGATTATATTATTATTTATATTTTTTTAAAAATTTTAAAAAAAATTATAGTAATTAGATAAAATTGAGATAGATAGTTTATCATAAACTTTCTTTATTTTATTTTAAGATAAATGTCACATCGTCGGTCCCACGTCCATCCAAAAAAATATAGATATTTTGTCACGCTTGGTAACTAGTGGGAGAAGACATTTTTGGAAGAAAAAGTTTTTAATTATCAATGGTAAATGGGAAGACCTTCACTTCCAATGAACAACTGGAAAGACTTCTCCGTCTTGTCTTCTTGGAAGAAATCAATGATAAATGGGAAAGACTTTCTGACCAGTTTTCAATTATCAATGATAAATGGGAAAGACTTTCACTGCCGGTCAGGACATAATTTTTATTTTTTTATTTTTTATTTATCGTATATCATGTGATAGTCACATGTGTAGGTTTTTACTCACGTACCATAACTAGCTATTGTACATATAGACAATTAATTTAATTTGGTTCATATTTCTTTCTTCCAGGAAACTCTTCACTTTTGTCTTTTGCTCCATGAGGGTTTCTACTTCTCGAGCACCTCTTTATATTTCTCTACATTTTACATTATATCAAATGTTTTTTTTTTTTTGAATCGCTTCCATGGCTCCATCTCACAAATTGCTCCATCTCACAAATTTATCTCTGGGGATACTACTTCTCCTTACTTTCTTCACCCTAGCGATAGTCGTGGCGTCCTTTTGGTCACTCAACCTCTTCTCGAAAAAAACTATCATGCGTGATCTCAATCGATGTCTGTGGCTCTCTCTGCAAAGAACATGTTTGGATTTGTTGATGAATCTCTTCCAAAACATTCGGATCCAACGAATTCTCTTCTTTCTCCATGGCTCCGATGTAACAAGATCGTGATATCTTGGATTTTAAACTCTGTTTACACTGAATTTTCTTCTAGTATCTTATATATTGCAACTACATATGAGATATGGTCTGATCTTAAGGAATGATTTTTTCAAAAAAATAGATCTCGCATTTTTCACTTGTAGAAATCAATTTCCTCTCTTACTTAGGGTTCTCTTTCGGTGAGTAATTATTTTACTCGTCTTAAGGGCCTTTGGGATGAACTTTCTAATTACAAGCCTATTCCTACTTATTCTTGTGGTGTTGTACAAGCGTTGAACTCCTATGTTTAACAGGAGCATATTTTACAATTTTTTATGGGATTGAATGAATCTTTTGCACCTATTCGTGCATGGATTTTGCTTATGGGGCCTCTGCCTCCTCTTAATAAAGTTTTTTTTTGTCTTATTTTACAAGAGGAAAAACAACGCAAAATAGTTTCTATCTCTTTACCCTCTGCTGATTCTCATGTATTTTCTTCTCATGTTGATGGTATTAGATCTATTAAATCATTTTCTAAGAAAGATAGAACAGTATGTAAACATTGTGGAATTATCGATCATGTAATTGACAAGTATTTCAAGTTGCATGGTTTTCCCTTTAGGCTACAAATCAAAACAGAGGCAACAGTCCATGGCTAATTCTATTGTCTTTAGTGATAGTAAATCCTCTGTTGTTTCTCCTTTTTCATTTATTGAGGCTTAGTATCAGCAGCTTTTGCCCATGCTTCCTTCTCCTAAATCTGTTGATCCAATTTCTCCTCATAATAATACTCATTCTATATTTCTGTTACTCAATCTGCTACATTTGATTCCAATTCATGGATTCTTGATACTGGAGCAACTAACCATATGGTTCCTTTTATTGATCGTTTTACTTCTATTGCTCATTCTATTAATGCTTCTATGAAACTTCCTAATGGTCAATTTATGTCTGTTACACATATTGGCTCTGTTTCCAATTCTAAACATCTTATCTTACTTGATGTTTTATGTGTTCTAACCTTTCATTTCAAACTGATTTCTATTAGCAAGTTAACACAATCACTAACTTGTTTTTTTGTTTTTCTCTGACATTTGTCTCATATAGGACCTGATTCGTTGGAGGCTATTGGAGTGGGTAGATTGTATGGATGTATTTATATAATGCAACAATCAAGCCTTTCTAATTCTACTTTACTTCAAATATTGCTTGTTTACTTGAAACTATATCTACATATGTTCGTTCCACTACATCTAAATGCTCTAATTATGAGCTTTGGCATAATAGACTTGGTCATCCTTCTAATTTTAGAATGCTGCTTGTGAATACTTTTCTTTCTAAATTGACTGTTTCATGCAATCCTTACATGATTTGTACTTTAGCTAAATAAAAAAATTGAATTTTCCTAATAATGTTCATTTGTCTACTGCTCCATTTGATCTAGTTTATTGTGATATTTGGGGTCCATATTATGTACCTACTGTTGAGATTGCAGTCTTAGAAATTAATAATACTTGGACTGTTACTTCTTTACCTCCTGGTAAGAACCCATTAGCTGTAAATGGATTTATAAGATTAAATATCGTGCTAATAGTTCCATTGAAAGATATAAGGCGAGGCTAGTTGCCAAGGGTTATACCCAAACTAAAGGATTGGATTATTCTGAAACTTTTTTCACCTGTTGGGCTACTGTTAGATCTCTTTTGGCCATTGTTGTTGTGTTAGGCTGGCTTCTTACACAGCTTGATGTAAATAATACTTTTCTGCATGGGGATTTCTTTAAAGAAGTATACATGGTTCTACCTCTTGGTTTTCATGTTAAAGGGGGGTCCCAAGTTTGCAAGTTGAACAAATCACTCTATGTTTTCAGAGAGGCCTCATGACAATGGTTCTCTAAGTATTCAACTTCTATACTCGGTATGGGTTTTCAACAATCCGAAGTTGATTATTCTCTTTTTACTAAGATTGAGGGTTCATCTTTCATTGCCCTTCTTGTCTATGTTGATGATATTCTCATAGCCAGTAAGTATATGAAATTTATTGAGTGTTTAAAGTCCTTGCTTGATGAGAAGTTTAAGCTCAAGGACCTTGGTAAGCTCAAATATTTGCTTGGTTTGGAAGTGGCACGGTCTCCTACTAGTATTTCTTTATGTTAGAGAAAATATTCTTTGGAGATTCTTCAAGATGCTGGTTTACTTGCTTCTAAACCTGTTGCCTTTCCTATGGAACAGAATATTAAATTGAGTAAGGATGTGGGGGACTTGTTGCTTGATCCTACAGTTTATAGAAGACTTGCAGGTTGATTTCTTTACCTCACATTAACTCGGCCAAATTTGTATTATTCTATCAATAGACTTAGCCAAATGGCTCAACCTAGACAACCCCATTTACAAGCAGGCTACAGAATTTTACAATATATCAAAGGCACTCCTGGTCATGGCCTTTTCTTTTTGGCTGCCAATACATTATCTCTCAAAGCATTTGCTGATTCTGATTGGGCTTCTGTTCTTGACAATAAGAGTTCTACAAGTAGTTATTGTGATTTTCTCGAGGACTCTTTGGTTTCTTGGAAGACCAAGAAATAATCCACTATTTCTAGATCTTTTGCAGAGGCTAAGTATAAATCAATGGCTTCTACCACTTGTGATATCATTTGGTTTCTCACTCTCTTATCTGATTTTTGTGTTTCACATACTCATAGGGCTCAACTTTGTTGTGATAGTCAAGCTGCATTACACATTGCTGTCAATCCAGTCTTCCATGAAAGAACAAAGCATATTGAGTTGGATTGTCACTTTATTTAAGAAAAAATACAAGCTAGAGTTATCTAGACTTTTCATTTGGCTTCTGGTTATCAACTTGCTGATGTGTTAACCAAACCTCTTGATAATCACCAGTTTCATCACCTAGTTTCCAAGATGAGAGTACACTCTATATACTCTTCATCTTGAAGGGGGCGTGAGGGGTCCCCCCCCCGGCCCTTTCTATCTTCTCAATAGTAAGACCCATCACTTACTCACCCAAGCCCAAGAACCCCAACATCGGCCCATGATAGTCCGAGTCGACCGAGAGGTATCCGTGTGTGAATATGAAGAGGCCAGGGAACGGATGTGACCAGCCACCTAAGTACTGCACAACCATCCCACCCATTGGAAATTAAACCCAGCGAGAGAAGACCAAGGAAAGGGGCGCCGCTGATCCCCAAACCTTAGAGAACAAACGGACAAGTGGAAGTCAATTCAAGATAAGGTCAGATAAGCCAAGTGCCGCATTTATGGTGCCTCTATTGAAGCACGCCGCATTTATGTCTACCCAGCTCTAGCCAAGCACTACATTAATAGTGCCGCCTCTGAGGCATGCCACATTAATTAGATTGAACCAAGAGTTATGATGTGGACAAGGGACCCACGGGGACAGAGAGGATTTGACTACTCCTCAGGCACCAGTATAAATACCCACCCCCAGTAAGAGGAAAGTTCTCTAACTCTCTCTACATTTTACTTTAGTGTTTATTTGCAATTGTCCAACAATCCTTACAAACTTTGGCATCGAAGGCTCATTGGCCCCTAAGGCGCCCATCTCTAGCTTCATCTTCTCTAAGTTTTACAAATCCATTACTGAAGACCCGAGTTCCTAAAACTTGGCCCAAGGGCATATGAAACACAACGTTAACAGTGGCGTCGTATGTGGGATCCTTATAAAGACCTTTATAGGTCTTACATGTACTTTGTGCACCCAAGATGGCTTGTTCCAGGTTCCTCGGGCACGTGAAATGACCAAGCCTGATAAACATGGAGGCATCCCCATGAGCAGAGGAGATTCCTGGAAAGACAATAGGGGATATCTTAGGGGTGGTTTTGAGTGTCGAGGCAGAAGCTGCCTACCCACTAGCTGGGGACGGCACACTACCACCACAGCCTAAGCACTTCCCTACAAAAGAGGAAGTCTGGGATGAACAAGCACTCAGGAACCTGAACCCCAATGAGCCATCGAAGCCCGTTCATTTAGACCCAAACCAGCCAGAAGCAATTGTAAGGATCAAAAGCGAGATGACACAGGAAATGTGCAACACCCTAACGCAGCTCCTTTTCGAACATCAGAACATCTTCGCTAAGGAGCATGAGGACAAGCCTGGGATTGCTCCCAAGATCATTTAACACTGTCTGATCATGGACCCAAAGGCCAAAAGAGTTCATGAGAAGTGTCAAAATTTCAGCATAGAGAAAAACATCACCATTGTAGAGAAGGTCAACCGTCTATTATCTGCAGGTTTTCTTCGCGAAGCTCATTATCCTGAGTGGCTATCCAACATGGTATTGGTAAAGAAGCCCAGCGGCAAATGGAGCATGTGCGTTGACTTTACTGACCTCAATAAGGCTTGCCCGAAAGACAGTTTCTCACTTCCTCGCATTGACCTTATCATCGACTCCACAGTAGGTCATCAAATGTTAAGTTTCATGAATATGTACTCTAGGTACAACCAGATTTGCATGAAGCCCGAAGATGAGGAAAAAACCCCGTTCCTCACCGACCACGGTCTGTACTATTACACAGCAATGCCTTTTAGATTGAAGAATGTAGGAGCCACGTACTAGCGGCTGGTCAACCTTATGTTCAAAAGTCAAGTAGGTTGCAATATGGAAGTCTATGTGGACAATTGCTAGTTCAAAATGGAACCACAAAATACCATTCGAGTGACTTGAAGGACACCTTTGCTATACTAAGGTAGAACTGGATGAAACTAAACCAGGCAAATTATGCCTTCAGTGTGGGGTCAGGAAAGTTCTTGGGGTTCATGGTGTCTGAGCGTGGAATTGAAGCCAGTCTCGAGAAGGTGAGAGCCATCCTCGATATGAGCTTGCCCCGAACCATTAACAAGGTACAAAAACAAGCAGGGCGAGTAGCAACTCTTAACCGTTCGTATCGAGGTCCACTGATAGGTGTTTGCCATTCTTTAAAGTCCTGCAAAAGGCACAAACATGGGATGAAGAGTGTGACGTTGCCTTTAAGGCTCTCAAACAGTACCTCACCAGTCTATCCCTCCTCAATCAGCCTTGGTGCAAGAAGACGCTGATTCTATATTTGTCGGTCTCCCCCCAGGTGGTAGGTATCCTCTATGCTAATGAGCTAGGAGGATGGGCTACAAAGGCCGGTTTACTATACTAGCCAAGCGTACCACGGAGCTGAAGACAGATACCCTCATATAGAGCAACTTGCATTATCCCTGGTCTTCACCACGCGCAAGTTGTGCCCCTATTTTCAAGCTCACCCAGCCCAATGAAGGTCTTCACAAAGGCTCCCCTCAAGAAGATATTGCAGTGACCGGACACCTCGGGTCAACTTATGAACTGGGTCGTGGAGTTTTGTGGCTATTAAAAGGCGAGTGTTGGCAAGTTTTATGGCTGAGTTTACTAGCAGCCCCAAAGAAACCAAGCAAGCACCCTCATTAAAGCCCTAACAAGTCTTCTTCATTGACGGCTCATCTTGGCGAGCTGGAATAGGGGTGGGGGTGCATATCATCACACTAGATGGAGAGGAGATAATAATGCCATTAAATTAGCATTCAAGATCATGAACAATGAAGCTGAAGCCTTATTGTTAGGACTGGCGGTCACCAGAGCTTTAAGTGCTGCAGAAAAAGAGGTGCGTGCTCACTCTCAAGTGGTGTTCAATCAAGTACATGGAGAATTTGTTGTGAAAAGTGACAAGTTGAAAAAGTATTTAGCGTTGGTGAAGACCGAGTGCTCCCACTTCAAGTATTTTCAAATTCAACAGATACCAAGGACTAAGAACCACAAAGTGAATAAATTAGCAAGTGCAACGTCCGAGCAAGAGGACCTCCCCCTACTAGAGCAAACGATAATTTGAACTGTCGAGATACCCTCGGTAGGAGTCAAGGTGATGGAGGTACAGCCTGAAGCCCTCGGGTGAGCAAGAGACATCATCAAGTACCTAGATAACGGTGAGCTACTCGAGGATCGACAAGAAGCTAGAAAGGTTAGAAGTAGAGCGGCATGGTACACGTTGATCAAATGGGTTCTGTACCAATGAAGACACTCAAACAATGTTTTAAATTTCATACCGTACTGGCCAGTATTTCTCGTAATGGAATAGTGACTGGTACAAAAAATCATATGTTTCGTACCAAGTCAAATACCGGCCATACCGGCCTATTTTGGTTAATACTGGCTGACTTTTGGTGTACCGGCCGTGCCGATACGGGTCAAAATTAGTGAATTTTTATAATTAATGTTAAAATTCTATTTTTTTTCATAATTTGCACTCCAATTCTAACATCTAAAGACTATTTTCTTAACTTAAAAATATTATTGAATTTTATAAATATGTGTTTTAATTTTTTAAGACTTGCATTGATATTATTCTAAAATATAATTTATATATATAATTAATTTATTATATATAGACTATCGCGAAACAGTATTTTAAACGGTACGGATACCGAAATATTTCATTCAAGTACCTTAACTGAAACGGTCACCAAAACAATATTAAAACATTGCACTCAACTCCTCTCTTGAGGTGCATTTCATCAGAAGAAGCCCAATACGTGTTGTCGAAGATGCACGAGGGAATTTGCGACAGTCGTTCGGGTGGAAAAGCACTTGTAGGAAAGGCGATGAGGGTGGGATACTATTGGCCCATGCTCTTCGAGATGCTGAGGAGTATGCTCGAAAATGCTAGAAATCTACCAGGGTGCCCCGATGTCCGCTTGAAGAATTGACATCTGTCACCTCACCATGGCCCTTCACCCAACGGGGGGTCGATCCCCTCCCACTAGGCAAAGGAGGCATGAAGTTCATGGTCGTGACCGTGGATTAATTTACCAAGTGGGTTGAGGCGGAAGCCTTAGCAACCATTACGATCAATAGCATTATTAGGTTCTTGTGGAAAATGGTAATTTACCTGTTTGGCATCCCACGCACCATCATATCGAATAATGGAAGGTAATTAAACTCAGAACACTATCGAGGCTAGTGCCGGAAGTTGGGAATGGAGTTTCGGTATTCATCTCCGAGCCATCCCCAGTCCAACGGTCAAGTGAAAGCCACCAACAAAACATTGATGAAAATGCTCAAGAAACAACTTGATGATCGAAAGGGCACATGGGCAAAAGAACTCTTGCGGATGTAATGGGCATATCGCGTCATGGTAAGGATGCCCACAGGAGAAACGCCTTTTACCCTTGTATACGGCCATGAAGCGATGCCTCCAGTGGAGCTTGGGATCCCTACATATCGGGTGCAGCACTTTGATCGATCTTCCAATGACAAGAAGTTAGAAAAGTAGCTAGACCAGTTGAAGGAGGTCAAGTTGGAGCCCGAAATCAGGATAACGACTAACAAGCGGAGGTTGAAGTGATGCTTCAACAAGTGGGTGTGTCCGAGGACATTTGCGGTCGGTGATCTTGTGCTCTAAGAGACAGGGACAATGATGCGGGATAAGGGAAAATTGGGACCCCGATGGGAGGGCGCATACATGGTCACTGCCACCTATCACCCGGGTGCTTACAAACTTATGGACTCTCAAGGGAATGAACTGCCACACACCTGGAATGCTGAACACCTATGCAAATTTTACTACTAGAGTCAGCTTATGTGACGCCCCCAGCTCCCACGTACGGACACGTGGAAACCGAGACGTCTGGATGCTGACAACACGGTCACACATCCCATTGCCGAGTGCCACAAGTGTGTGTACATATAAAATGTGTTCAAATAAAACACGCAGTGGATAGAAAAGCCACATAACTAAGTACCAGAATTTTGTTTAATTACAAAACCAGCTTAAAACAAGCGTAAATAACTATTACATGTTCAAAATCTCAAATACAAATATATACCAATACAACAACAACTAATATAAAATATAAAGGCCATCTCAACTACTCCTCCAGCGGAGCCGCCTCCTCGGGCTCAGCCTCCTCCTCCTCAACACCTGCACCAAAATCTACGATACCAAAAATGGTGCCGCAGGTAAGTAAAATCCAAACAACGCAAGATAAAAACATATTACAACCAAAACAATATGCATGAAGCATGCCCAATGCACATGTCCCATAAAACACATTTTTCCACACATGCCAAAATCCCATTTGACCCAAAAACATATCCTTTAAACCAATCATCGCCATTATCCCAGATAATGGCCCAAAAACTAGTCTCGCCATTTTCCCAGAAAATGGCCCATTAACCAAAACATCAGAGCACTGTAGGCGGGAATCGCAGGCGGGACTCTACCACCATCCCTGCTCACCACCATCCCTACGCGTGCACCGTAGGCGAAAATCGCAGGCGGGACTCTGCCACCATCCCTGCTTACCACCATCCCTACGCCGCGTGCACCGTAGGCGGGAATTGCAGGCGGGATTCTACCACCATCCCTGCTTACCACCATCCCTACACGTGCATCTGAATCAAACCAATCAATCCACACATTCACGTTTACCAATAAAACCATACCTCACTCGAAAACCCAGTTTTCAATAAATAACATATGCATAAGCGTGCACAATGCAATGCAAATAAAATTATACACATGCACCAACATATTCCAAACATCGATAACAATCAAACAAACAACTCATTTCTCAATTCCAACCGACCCCCGACTCCTCGGACTCAGTCCGGAATAACCAACCAGATCACAATAAATTATTGTAAAGGCAATAATACATTTAAATCTAAAACGAAGTTTGGAAAATACTTACAGCGCTAAATATGATTTTTAGAAGGTTCGGCGCACAGCAAACGATAAGCGGAAAGCAACGTAACAGTGCAAATGCACTGTAGCCGTGGGTCGCAAAATACCCACTTTTGAACGGGGACAAACCAAGACACCAAATTGATAGGGAATAGTCTAGAAGTGTTTATGAAGCTAGTGGAAGTGAGTTTTGGCCGTGGGTGGCGGTGGAAGCGAAAAACGGCCACATCGGAGTTGAGCTCGTGGGAGCTGCTCCGGCAACGGATCGAGGCCGGAAATGGGTGGGTTAGGACGGCAAGAGGTAGGGGAAGAAGTGGTGAAGAGGTGGTGGCTGGAGGTGGAGCGACGGCGCCGGAAACGGCTCAAAACCGTGCGGCTTAGATGGGCTTTTCCAGCTAAACGGCTGGCCGGTTGGGGATGAGAGTTGGTGGGGGTGATCACCGGTCGGAGGGGAAGATTTTGGTGATGGCTGTGCCGGCCACGTCGCCGGCGAGCGGCGGGTCTGGGCGGTGGGTGTTGGACGGCGTGGGTGAGGAGAGAGAGAGGAAGGAAAAACGCACGGGGAGGGGGTGTTCGCGCGGAAAGGAAGGGAAGAAAAAAAAGAAAGAAAAAAAAAGAAAAGAGAAAAAGAAAAAAGGGAAAAGAGAAAAGAAAAAAAGATGGAGGAAAAGAAATGAGGTCCAGTCCTCACTTCCGGAGTCCAGCGACTATCCAACGAAAATAACTTCAAAAGCAATAAAAACTAAGAAAAACATTTTAAACACAACGTAAAGCTAAAATATATTAAATAACTAGTAAAAACCAATTATTAAATTTTTAAATCCAAAAACAAGTTAAAATAAATTAAACAGCAATTTAAATTCAACAGCAATTAAAATTCAATTTAAAACCCGATTATTTAAAATAAAAGAACTATTATATTAATTAAATTAAAATATTTCTTCAGTGAAAATACACGTAAAAACTGGGTGTCACAGCTTAGTCATTGTAAAGTTATATTTCCATGAATTCCTCATGGGATGCTTGATAAAAGAAGTGCTATGTTTCAATGTCAAATTTCAGGAATGTAACTTTCACAAACGTGACCTTCTTCGACGAAGACATCTTTAGAGATTTACCTTTCTTACAGGTGTGAACAGGCGGGACCAGGTCCAATGCTAGACTGCTCAAATAACCTACCTACTCGTGAGATAAGAAGGTAGGTCGAGTCGAGGGCTGCTCTACTTTCCCCGTGGTAGAGAGCGCGACCAGCCCCCAGCCACCCGAATACCTACCCCGACCTCCGCTGCGACGAAGTGTGGGATCAGTGCCAGCCTAACCCAAACTTACCATTTCCTGCAACATCAATGAGTGGAAGCAGGTTCAGTAACAAACTGCCCAAACAACCTACCTTCCGACGAAGGGTGATAGGCAGGCGAAAAGACGACAACGTAGTATCCTGTATGGGATACCAAGGCCTCTGACATGTGATACTTGACAAGCAGAACCAAAAAACGGCATGCGAAACATGCCATTAACATTGGCGTTGCATGTGAGATTCTTATAAAAATAATGTGTGCTTCGTATGTCGGCTACAACATGCTCTCTAATAACCCACGAACAGTAAGTTTCGTCAACAAATATGGGATGAAGATTTGTAAAAATGGAGGAGTGTATGAGGAAGATGGTGGAAAAAGTGGAGAATCTTCGGCGAGAAAATGAAGCCTTAAGGAGGAGGAATAGTGAGCCGCAGGAGGACACGGGGCCAAGTCAAAATGAACATGTAGAATCCAAGAGTGCTGGTGGGATAGATGCCAGCAAGGAAGAAAGAAAGAGGATGAACCATGAGTTCCACTGTCTTATGGATAAATATAAGGAGATAGCGAAAAGGATGGGGGCTTTGTCTTCAATCAACCAACTTCTCACCTGCACAGGCTTTCCCTACAGCGTGGAAGTGCCCTTAGCTCCAAAGTTTCGAGTCCCCTAGATGGAGATATACGATAGGTTTAAAGACCCTCTCGAGCATCTAGAGACCTTTAAGACCCATATGACCTTGCATGAGTTTCCTGATAAGATAGCATGTGAAGCTTTCCCATTGGCCTTAAAGGGAGTCACAAGAGGGTAGTTTGAGGCATTACAGCCCAGCTTGATTGATAGTTTTGGCAAGTTGGTCGAACTATTTCTTACATAGTTCATGGCGAGCAGGAAAAAAAGACATTCAACTGCCTATCTTCTAACTGTTAAGTAGCGGGACGATGAGAGCCTAAAGGCGTACTTAGCCAGCTTTAACAGATGATCTATGCAGAAGTGTACTCGGGCAGAGCGACCCCCCATCAAGCAAAAGACGAGTTCAACAACAACAATCATCTCATTCAGAGATGATAACAAAGAAAGGGTCTTGTACCCTCACAACGAGATGCTTATCCTGACCATGCTCATTACCAACTTTATGACCAAAAAGATCCTGATCGATAACGATAGCTTGACAAATATCCTCTTCTAGGATGCTTTCACCAAGATACGGATTGACCCTAATCGTCTACTATTAGCACCCATGTCACTCAAAGGATTCTTAGGATACATGATCCAACCAGTAGGAACCATGACCTTCTTGGTCTTGGCCACCAAGGCTCTTAACACAGCCGCGACGATGGCCAATTTCTTGGTGGTGAAAGCTCTGTCGTCTTATAACATCATATTGAGGCAACCAACTCTAAATAATCTTAAGGTGGTATCATCAACTTACCACCTAAAGAAGAAGTTCCCAATGATGACTGGGATGGGAGAAGTTTGGGGAGAGAAAGTGCTCGTGCAAAAATGCTACGTATAGGAATTGAAGATTGGGCCAGGGGAGGTTCGCATAGTCTAAGGCCCAACCTACAAATTGAAGCTACCACCCCCTCTCAAGTTTGCCAACATAGAAGAAGAAGTGAGGGATGAGCAAAATCTCAAACAAGAAGAGCTAAACGAGCCATTGGAGCTAGTTTCCTTGGACCCAAACTGCCCCTAGGACATGGCTAGAATGGGGATCAAGATGGAACCAAAAATAAGGCAAGCAATAAAGGAAATCTTGACTAAGCACCGGGATGTGTTCGCCTGGAGTCATAGAGATATGCCAAGAATAGATAGCATATAATTGAGCACCACCTCTACGTAGATCCCAGGGCAAAGAAGGTAAGGCAAAAGCGCTAAAGTTTCAGCACTAAGAAATGCATTGCTATAGCCGACAAAGTCAACTGCCTACTGACCCTGAGATTCCTCCGAGAAGTACACTACCCAGAATGATTGTTCAATGTGCTGTTGGTGAAGAAGTTGAGTGGGAAGTGAAGGATGTGCGTCAACTTCACCGACTTGAACAAGGCATGCCCTAAAAGACAGCTTCCCCTCTTTACGAATTTACTTGATTAGATATTCAACCCCCAGGCACAAAATGCTAAGCTTCATGGATGCTCACTTAGGATAAGACCAGATTCGAATGAATCCTAATAGCGAAGAAAAGACATTGTTCATCACAGATTAGGGGCTCAAAAATGAGGGAGCCACCTGCCAAGGGCTAGTCAATCGCATGTTCAAAAGACAGATAGCCCCAACAGGGAAATCTATGTGGATGACTTGCTTGTTAAGAGTAAAGTGCCCGAGAAACATTTGGCAGATTTATTCGAAACCTTTAAGGTGCTGCGACGATACCAAATGAAACTCAATCTAGCCAAGTGTGCTTTTGGGGTGGATTCGAGAAAACTGTTGTGCTTTATGGTGTCGACAAGGGGAATAGAAGGGAACCTTGAGAAGGTGAAAGCCATAATGGAAATTTCCCCACCCTGGAATACAAACAAAGTACAAAGACTAGTCGAGCGGGTAACAGCCCTCAACCGGTTAATTTCCCAACCAATAGACAAGTGCCTACCATCCTTCAAAGTGTTGCGGAAAGTGTATGCCTGGGATGGCGAGTGTGACCGGGCAAGTACCTTACTAGCCCACGCACTCCTCAGCCAAGCTGGGCCAGGAGAAGCTCTAAGCCCGTACTTGTCTGTCTCCCTGCACCTTGTCTCCACAACTTTGGTGAGGGTCATAAAGGTCCCACAGAAGTTGGTGTACTACATTAGTTGGGCCTTTCAAGTAGCAGAGGCAAGGTACCCTTGGATGGACATGTTGGCTTTCACACTGGTGGTGACTGCCTGGCGATTAAGGCCATATTTCCAAGCCCTCCCAATCAAAGTTCTGAGAAAGGCCCATCTGAAGAAGATTTTACAGCCACTAAACATCTTTGGCCATTTGTTGAACTAGGCAATCGAGTTGAGCGAATTTGACATTGAATATCTCACCCAAAACACAATAAAGGGACATGTATTGGCCAACTTTGTTGCAAAACTCACCGACTTCCTTGAAGAGATGCACCTGTAGCGAAGCCCTGGCAAGTCTTCGTTGACGACTCATCCTGCCAGACTTGCGAAGGAGTAAGGGCGCATATTATAATGAATACCGACAAAGCAGAATACAAAGCACTACTAGCCGAGCTAGTAATCGTCGAGAAGTTGAGGGCTACCAAGGTGGAAGTGAGAGCTGACTCCCAAGTAAAAAGTACATTCAGTTGGTGTGGGAAAAACACAACCATTTCCAGCATTTCTGTATTCAACAAGTGCCGAAAGGAGACAAAACGCCGACATGTTAGCAAGGGGTTGCCACAGGGTAGGAAGACTTTCCCTTGCCAGAACTAACGTTCATCAAAATTGTGGAGATGCTCACCATGGGAATTGAAGTCTCAAGAAAAAGGCCAGAGCACTAGAATGGGCCATAAAGGTGATAAAATAAGTCGGCACGAAGGAACTCCTTGACATGATGTGGGAAGGCGGAAGTTTAAGAATCAAGCAGCTCAATTCACTATGGTAGACAGGGTTCTATACATTCAAGGCTGCTCAACACCTCTCTTAAGGTACATCTCGATGGAGGAAGCGTAGCACATATTGGTCGAGATATATGAAGGGGTATGCGAGAACCATTCTGACGAAAGGGCATCAGCCGAAAAGGTGGTAAGAGAGGGGTATTATTAGCTGCAAGCCCTCAAAGATGTAGTATGCTCCAATACCGCATTGTCTACTAAAGGAATTAACTTTGATTGTGTCACCCTAGCCATTCATGCAATGGGAATTGACTTAGTCAAACCCTTACTCCCAAGTAAGGGAGGACTAGGAGTAAGGTTTGTAGTCGTCGTCATGGATTACTTCACCAAATGGGTAGAATTAGAAGCCTTGGTGATAATTATGACAAAAAAACATTACTCAATTCTTGTAGAAGGTTATGGTTTGCAGGTTCGAAATCCCCCGCAACATAATCTCAGACAACGAATGACAGTTTGACTTGAACCACTATCGTGATTGGTGCGAGGACTTGGGAATCAAGTTCAAGTACTCCTCCCGAGGTCACTCGCAAGCCTATGAACAAGTTGAAACAACTAATAAGACGTTCCTCAGAATACTGAAGAAGAAGCTCATTAACAAGAAGGGAAATTGGGTGGAGGAGCTCCCCGAGGTCCTGTGGGCTTACCGAACCACAATTAGAATGCCAACCGAGGAAGCCCCTTTTTCCCTCACCTATGAAAGCAAAACAATAGTGCCCATGGAGATAGGGATGTTGACCTACAAGGTCCAGCACTTCAAGAAAAACTGGAAGCATAACTAGATCTGTTGGAAGAAAAAAGATAAGAGGTCAAGATGAGAACAACGATAACAAAAGAAAAAAGACAAGCACTACTTTAACAAAAGTGTTTGACCGAGGTTCTTCAAAGTAGGCAATCTAGTATTGAGACAAATGGGAATGGCCACCCAAAGAAGAAAGAAAGTTGGGGCCATGGTGGGAAGGCCTCTTCATTGCCACGGTTAACAATAGACCGAGCTCCTATCGGCTTCAAGACTCTTAAGGAAATGAACTACTGCACCCTTGGAATGTGGACCACTTACAGAAATATTTTGTTTAAATGTACTCGGAAAGTGTATGTAGAAACATTGAAATATCATGAAGAAAACTATCTTTTCTTCAAATTGTGTGTTTAGTCTTGCAGGGTATCGCATAAAGCCGAGTCACTCATGCGTTCAACAGGCGGGACAAGTCATATGCCTATTTGACCTCACTCCACATTCAACAGGCGGGACAAGTCACCTGCCTGCCTGACCTTACTCATGCATTCAATTGGCAAGACAAGTCTTACACTTGCCTAAGTATAACTACAATTTATATTAGACTGTTAGTATTTTTTTATACTATATATAATTATATAATTAATTATATACAACTATTATATAAATAATTTATATAAATAATAATTTTTTTTAATTTCCATTCAATCCAGTTCGGGGTGAAAAACCCCTGAATTAGATGTCCCTTGAAAATTGGACCAGATTGAATTGGGCTGAATTGGGTCCAATCCCGTCCAGTTGGTTTTCCCAGTCTAGACAGGCTGATTCTCAGCCCTACCTACCAGACCTCACACACACCTGATCTCACACACGTGGCCAACAGGTAGGATAGGTCATACGCCTGCCTGACCTCACACATGCATTCAACAGGTAGGACAAGTCCTTCGACTACCCGACCTCACTCACGGGTTCAACAGGCAGGACAGGTCATACGCCTGCCCAACCTCTCTCACTAATGCAAAGATGAAGACAAACAACTCATATGCATAAGATAAGAAGGAAGACAATGGCAAAAAGTGACAAGAAAAATAAGCCAGGTAAGAATGTTTCTATACATATATTGAAGAAGATTATCTATACTTACATAAATAAAACAAAAAGTGAACAAATATAAATACAAAACAAGTGAGTTGGCCGACTCTCAAGGTTCCAGGAAAGCATTGAGCATCTGTTTCCTACCTATAGTGCTGACGAAGTGAAGATCCGCACCATCTGTCTGAAGGGATATCAGGTTAAGGGTCCTCAAGTCAGTATGAGGTTTCTCCAACAAGTGATCCCCTTAGCCTATCCAAGCCCTCCTTTTAGTTGTAACCCCAGGCCTAGTCTCAAATCCTCTTCACCTCTAGAATCTATGCAGAAAGACGAACAATGGCCCCCTAGGCATCAATTAGCACGGACTGAAGGGTTCCAATCTCTGAGTCTTGAGCAGGCAACTCATCTTGTGAGGCGATCAACTCAGATTCCAAGGTTTCCACCCATTGGTCTTGGGTCCATAGCTTGACCACGACTGTGGCCAACTCAACCTCTAGGTTCCTCACCTCCCTAACATGGGCATCATGAAGGGATGACTTGTGCTTCCACGAATCTGTTGCATCCGTATATCCAACTAACTGTGGACTTGATCCATGTTGATAAAATAATCTCATATCAATCGTACCTCGAAGGTAACGAATAACATGTTTAATACCATTCCAATGTCATCGAGTTGGTGTGGAACTATATCTTGCAAGTAAATTAAATGAAAATGCAATATCAGACCGAGTGCAATTTGCAAGATACATCAGGGCTCCAATTGCACTGAAATAAGGTACTTCAGGACTAAGAATTTCTTCATCGTCTTCATAAGGATGAAATGGGTCTTTCTGCACATCAAGTGATCGAACAACCATTAGAGTACTCAGGAGATGAATTTATAAAAGTTTTTCAAGACTTTATAGTGAAAGGTTTTTGGTTGATGTATCTCAATATTGTGTACCAACTCTTTAAATGATACAGTAGGTAATGTTTTGGTAAACAAATTCACCATATTGATTCAAAATCTTTTTAACAATAAATTCACTACTTTTCTGGAGTTGTGCTCTTTTGGAGTTCCTGTAAATAACATAGTTAGTGGAGAAGTCATCAAAATTAAGCCACCAACCTCTATATTCAACAAAAACGGTGGCCACCTTTTTAGACCAAACAAGCACCGCAAGATTTTACAACTCTTCTATAGCTGTTAGGCGCTACAAGGCTATGATGCTACATCTCTTGTCTCTTGTAGAGAGATGCTTCATGAGAGATGCTGTGAAGCAATAGAGATACTTTGTCCTTCCTTTTACTCACCTGAGGATGTTACTCTTATGATAGGAGCAGAGATTCATCTTTCTGGAATGATTTATTCTGATGTCGTTTCAGAATCAAGATTTTTTAGTGCTCAATATTTTGTCTATGTTATGACCATGTCTCGGAGGTTATTAGCTAAAGTGAATGAGGTCAACCAACTCAATAATCAAATATCTTAATTGTGTTAGAAGCTCTCTGCGAAAAGTCGTAAGAACAAGAAACTGAAGGAGGAGAGTAAGGCGCTAAAACAGTATGCTCGTGATCTTCACGATCAGCAGCAATGGATATTTGAAAAAGTCCAAATACTCAGAGAATAAGGACAAGCTGCATTTCATCTCGCCGTGGATATCTGAAAAAGTCCAACTTCTAAGAGAGTAGGGGCAAGCTGCTTTTGATTTCACAACCTAATAAATAACTGTAGGATATCTGTGTTTAGCGTATCCTCTATTAATATATATAATTTTGTCTTATTTTCATAATTTTCTCTATAAAAGAAATATTCAGCTCATTTTCATTCGCATCCCATCTTCTTCACTCTTCTGTAATTAGTCTCTATTCTTACTCTGCAATCTTTTTTTACATTCTTACTTTGCAATGGTCTTACAATCTTCTCGTAACCAATATATGAGGTATTCTACACCTCGTTCACCAGTTGTTTTTGCTTCTACCGTAGGTGCTATAATGCAATACAATAATGATCTGACTAATAAGTCAGATAATTATGCTATCTACGAGCTTGTGAATCTCAGTACTCGATACTCATCAACCATTGTCACATTTTCTCAGCAACTACAATCCAAAACTTGTGAGGTAGACAAATTCAATGAGAAAATTTCTATCCTTCAATGACTTTTTCTGGAGTCCAACATGAAAATAAAAGCAATAAAGTAAGAAAATAGGAATTTAAAATCCTTACTCGACTCTTCTTTTCGATTGCCTACTCTTTTGGATAGGGATGTCATGCAAATTTTTTAGAAGTAAGATCATTTAAAGAATAAGGCGAAGAGCCTCAAATTTCTGTAATTTTGTTTCGAGTTAATAAAATAATATTTCACAAATATTCATATTGTGTTTCTATCTTCTGGTAGATGTTCTATGCGCTCCATTTTATTTCTCCTTTAATAATGCACATTTCTTTCAAAACCGTAATATGAATATGAAATACTAATTGCATTTAAGATATGGTATTTCAAAACTAATAATTTCATTCATCTCTCCCTCGAAGCCGAAATGGTTTTTGATTTATATTTCAAATATGTGCAGTTTTCATGAACTCTTCTGGAGCCTCAATGACATTTAAATCATCTATATAAACTGCAATAAAAGCTAATATAAATACTGAAAATATATGGAAAATAACTTGTTCCACATACTTTTAGATTGTTTTAGATCATATAAGAATTTTTGAAACTTGATAGAATAAGTACTTCAGGACTATATGCTTCATGTATTTCAAATCTAGTGATCCATATCAATATGCAATTAATCATGCATATCCAAACTCTCGGTAACTATCAAGCTAATAAAAATCTCAATAAATTTCATCCACTTCAAAAGCATATCAATATTATTTTTGTGAGAAACCGACTCGTGATTTATTTATCACATTTTCACTTCCTTTATACAAATACCCACTGATATTCAACAAGCATCACATTTTAGATGTTTGGACTACAAGTCCATATATATCACATTTTATTAGTGATATCAATTTTGTAGGAATTGTTTCTTTCTATTCTGGCCAATATTTTTACGTCGGTATTCTTCGACGGTTCTTAACTCATTTTCTTCGTTATTTTTGGTAATGTCAAGTGCCATCTTATATGAAAATACGTTGTCAACAATGGTTTTATTTCTATCCAGAATTTCTCCAATACTCATAAAATGTATCGAGATCTCATTATTTTCAGGTACATGTCCATCTTCAATGGAAGACATTTCATGAAAAATCTCTTCATGAGGTACTCTTCAGGAGGATTATACTTTTCAGGAGTTTTTATTATGAGAAAATTTTGTACAAAAAGTTTGGATGGATCTTATTGCTTGTTTTGTGGGTACGGCATCTTCAGGAGCACTAATTTCTTTTTTTTGTGCTTTTCTCTTTTGGAATGCTTTATCTTTTGTATCAATAGGTCTCACACGCTTTTAGACATGTTTTATGTTCATTATACTACTAATTTTCTTAAATGTCCTACGATAACTTCAATCCTCGCTAGGATTTTAGCAGTTAGAATATGAGACATTTTTATCGTATTGGATCCATAAATTAATTATCATCTGAACTTCAAGTTCACTTATGATAATCAAGATAACGTCGAATTATTTCATTTTATTTGCTTCTAGCAAATTTTTCTTTCCACTCATGGTGAGAAGACTTTATAGTAAAAGAATTTTCTGGTTCTTTTATAGACGTCCATATGAAAATTATTCGACTTATCGTAATTGATTTCGGATGATCAAGATAATCATGAAAAACATACAAATATTTTGAATCATATCGCTTTTGATGCATTATAATATTTGATTCGATAGTTATATAATATCATCTCAAAGAGAAAGCTGGTAGTTTTTATAATACGAGCTTCTGTCCCAAAATCGTAGAAGTACTATAAAGATATTCATTACCACGTCCAAACTCTTGGTTTCTTTGAAAAAAATGCATCATTCGCTTCTAAATAATGATATAAATCCAATACCATTCACTTCAGGAAATGATGTGGAACTAGTAGGACGTGACTAATGATTTCTTAACAAAAACTCATTATTTTTCTCAGCCACTAGAAGACAAGATATAAATTTAGAATATCTTATAAACTTTCGCACTCGATATTACTACTTCAGGAGCAAATTTGAGGCATTTATTTTAAACATATATTCTTTAGTGGCTTTTCTCTACACAATTTAAATTATGCAACTTCAAATGCATTAATCATAATGAGCTTTTGGGAGGATCCCAATCTTTTGGTACACATATTACTCCTTTAAACTATCTCACAAAATCAAAAGATCTTTTATTATGAGATACTCAATAAAATTATTGGTTTAGGGCAATCCTTCAGGGATGCTCTATTTATATTCTAAGATGAATCTTATCATCAATAATTCATAACAAGTATAAAAATAAATAAATAGAACTTGTATATAAACTATGTGAATAAAAATTGACCACAGATATAACTAAAATGTAAATTACGGAAATTTTAATTCACAATAAATATAACTGAGATGTAAACTATGTGAATAAAAGTAGAATTTTATCAAATAATAATTGGAAATATAATCTTTAATACTCACATTGGGGATTACAAATAATATATTGAAAAACTTACTTGAAGTAGAAGACCACTAGCTTCAGATTCGTCAGAACATTCGTCCTGATAACGTGTTATGAAACTAATGAAAAGAGAGAGAGCGAAAGACAGAGAGAGCGAAAGACAAAGAGAGATGAAAGAATGTGTAGAATTCAATATTGAAAACCTTGAAGGATACCCATATATATATATGAATACAAATGAGGTCTTGGCCGTCATAATTGACGGCTAAGGACGATCAATTATGACGGCTACGGGCGATCATAATTGACGACTAAGGACAATCAATTATGACGACTAAGGGCAGTGATAATTGACGGCTACGGGCAATCAATTATGACGGCAAATGACTGTCAATTATGACGACTAAAGGTGGTCATTCAAGACAGTTTATGACATATGTGAATTTATTATAGGTTATTATTTATTTTCGTGAACCAATACTATCTTAAAGAGATATTACATTGGTTCAGTGGTAAGAGTGTGTTTTTTCAAAGGAAATGGTATGAGTTCAAATCACCATTGCTACACTTTGATACTTTAATTATAACAAGGTTATAGAATAGCCCAAGTGGCACATGTGGGCCAAGCCCGAAGAGGCACAATGTTTGAGCTGAAGAGACATGATACTTGGACCGAATATGTACCACGCATGGGCCGAAGAGACACCATGTATGGCATGGGTTGAATAGACACAATGTTTGGAGTGGGCCGAAGAGGCACCACGCATAGGCCGTACCGGCCTGTGTGAAGATCCACTTGTATTGGTGCAATGCTTCAAAATAAATTTAACTGAAATGTTGAATAGGTGTTTCGAACTTATCCAACCACTTGACCAGGCATGTTGTTTGGTCTCTAAATAAAACAACATGACCTTTAGACTATAATTACCATCAGTTGAAAAGTCACAAGCTAAGAGTTGTGATTTTTTTCACATGGTGTCACTTCATTCTCTATAAATAGAGGATGAGACCTACGAATTTATTCATTCCATTCTCCCATATTTTCATTCACTTATAAAATTTTGTAGAGAAACTCTGAAGGAAAAACTTAAGAATTGTTATCTGTAGTTGGTGACTTTTTTGTATCTTGGAGGTGAATTGCTTATAACCCGGTAGCAAACTCTTTCAAATGGGGACAATTATCATCTTAAAGATAATGTTCTACACGCTTCAAAGTCGAATTTGTTTTTTCAGATTACTGCATCCATATAATTTTATTCAACAATTTTAAGATGATAAACGCAATGAGATCAGAATCTGATTTAGCGACTTTCAAGATAATGAATTAAGACTTTGTCAAACTAGATAGATGTGATGGAACAAATTTTACTTGCTGGAAAGACAAGTTGATGTTCATTCTTACTACATGGAAGATTTCATATGTTTTGGATTCAAACTTGCCGATACTTACAGAAATCTGACAATAATGAAGATAAAGTGGTATGTAGAGGGCACATTCTAAATATACTTTCTTATCGACTCTATGACTTGTTTATATCAATCATGTCACCAAAAGTGTATAGAATCAAAAAGCAAGGTATGGATAAATTCCTTATTATGAAATATTTTGAGTTTGCAATGAATAATAATACTTCTTTGATGAATCAAGTCCATGAACTACAAGTTCTGGTGATTAAACATCAAGATCTTAATGTTGAAGTTTTTGAACCTTTGCAAGCTAGGGCTATTATTGTCAAACTTCCTCCAAGTTAGAATAATTATAGAAAGAAACTTATGCACACAACAGAAGATTTTACTGTAGAGAAAATTCAAAAACATTTACGAATTGAAAAGGAAACTCGAATTCATGATAAGAAATTATTTTCTCAAAATGGCTCTAAAGTGAACTTTGTTGATAAGAAAATAAGTTTCAAGGTAATTTTGAAGTAAACAAAAGAAAATATAATGATTTTTCCAACAATGGTGACAAGTTCAAGAAAATAAAAACTTGTTACAATTGCATAAAAAATTGGTACTTTAAGCGTGAATACAGGTAAAAGAAGAAACACAAAAAAGAAAGTGGCAATCCCAATAGTGCAAATCTAATCGAAAATGAGACTTCCAAAATTGTGGTCATGGTCTCTAAAATGCACATTAGCCTGATTACAGAGTTAAATATGGCTACAACAACCGAGTCATCTGATTGGTAGTATGATTTAGGCGCTGCCGTTCATGTTTGCAATTAGAAATCTCAATTCAAAAATTATGAAGATGCCACAGATGGACATGTAGTACTAATGAGAAATCACAATTCTACAAACGTTGTGGGAAAAAAAATTGTGAAACTTCAATTCACTTCTGAAAAGAAACTTATTCTTATCAATGTTCTTCATATCCCAAAAAAAAAAGAAAAATATTGTATCTGTAAATTTGCTTTATAAAAAGGGTGTCAAGAGCGTAATTGAGTCTGATAATGTAATTCTTTCCAAAATAAGAGTGTTTGTTGGAAAATGATACTCTTGTGATGGAATGTATAAACTAAGTATTAATAAAATAAGTTTTGATTTTGCTTATATTGTTAAGTCTCCTATTTTGTGGCATAATTGTTTAGCACATTTGAATTTAAATCTTTAAAGTTTATGTCTAAACATAGTTTAATTCCATATAATCATGGACATGGTGCTAAATGTGAAATCTGCATTCAAGCAAAAATGACAAAGAAACCTTTTCCTAAAATAGATAGAAATACACAATTATTAGAACTTGTGCATTATGATATTTGTGGACTAAATGGTATTTTAATTAGAGGAGACAATAGATATTTTATTACTTTTATTGATGATTTTTCAAGATATACTTATATATACTTAATAAAAAGTAAGGATGAGGCATTTAATATGTTCAAATCTTATAAGTCTACTGTTGAAAATCAAAAGGAAAATGAAATTAAGATATTTCGTAGTGACCGAGGTAGTGAATATTTTCCTACTAGATTTTCTTTGTACTGAAAGGAGAATGGCATAATACATCAAACTAGTGCACCTTATACCCCATAACAAAAAATTTTAGCAGAAAGAAAAAACAGGACACTAGTTGATATGTTAAATGCTATGATTTTGAATGCAAAATTATCTTTTAATTTGTGAGGATAAGCATTGCTCACTGCATGTTATTTGCATAATAGAATACCTTCTATAAAATTCAAAATTTCACCATATGAATTGCAAAAAGGCAGGAAATTACCAAATATGGAATACCTTAAGGTATGGGGCTGTTTAGCCTATTATAGAGTTCCGGACCCAAAAAGAACAAAATTAAATTCAAGGGCAATCAAGAGTATTTTTGTAGGATATGCTGAAAATTCAGAAGCATATAGACTTTGGGATTTGGATTCTAACATTATGGTAGAATCAAAGGATGTAACTTAAAACCAGATTAGTAGGCAAAGATTTTAAACAAAAAGAGGGCATAGACTATTTCGATACGTATGCCCCAGTGACTAGATTTACATCCATTAGAGTGCTTATGGCAGTGGCTTCAATATATAACTTATATGTACACCAAATGGATATTAAAACTACTTTCCTAAATGATGAACTGGATGAAGAGGTGTACATGGAATAACCAAAAGGATGTGTTATGAATGGGCAAAAAAAGAAAGTTTGCAAATTAATTAAGTCATTATATGGATTCAAGCAAGCACCAAAACAATGACATGAGAAATTTGATTCGGTAATTTTATCTCATGGATTTAGGCATAATAATGCTGCTAAATGTATTTATTCTAAATTCACTAATTGTTATGGTGTAATAATATGTCTTTGTATGGATGACTTGCTTATATTTGGAACAAATATGGAAGGAATATATAAAACTAAGAAGTATTTATCTTCAAACTTCAAAATGAAGGATCTTAATGAAGTTGACCCTATTTTGAGTGTCAACGTAAAGAAACATAGTGGGGGTTATGCTTTATGTCAATCTCATTACGTTGAGAAAATGCTTCTTAAATTTCAACATCTAGGAATTAAAGAAACTAATACCCCATATGACTCTTCATTTAAATTAACTGAGAATGCTGATAGAGCAGTTGCTCAGTTAGAATTTGCTAGTGCAAATGGTAGTTTAATGTATGCAATGCATTGCACTAGGCCAAATATTTCCTTTTGTAGTATGTAAACTTTCTAAATATACGAGTAATCCTAGTATAGAGCATTGGAAAGCAATTGGTAGCTAGAATTCTTGAGTACCTTAAAAGAACTAGTTCATTAGGACTGTATCATACCAATTTTCCTGTTGTACTAGAAGGATATTGTGATGCTAGTTGGATTACTAGTGCAAGTGATAATAAGGCTACATCAGGTTGGGTTTTCACCCTTGGTAGTGGACCTGTTTTATGGGCTTTTAAGAAACAAACGTATATTTGACATTCACAATGGAATCTGAATTTGTAGCTTTGTTGACAGCAAGCAAAGAGTTAGAATGGCTGAGGAATTTGTTATTTGACATAAAGTTGTGGCCACAATCGATATCAAACATTTCTTTACAATGTATAGTAAAACTACTATGTCTAGAGCTTAAAGTAAAGTCTATAATGAAAAATCTAGACATATTAGCTTGAAACATAAATATGTCAGACAATTAATAAGTGATGGTATTATCACTATTTTATATGTGCAATGAAGTAAAAACTTGGCGGATTCCTTCACAAAAGGACTCTCAAGAGATTTGGTGAATAGTACATATAGTGGAATGGGTTTAAAACTTTTCTTTAAAATATTAAAAAAGAAAAAAAAATCACCTGTAATAGGAACCCAACCTTATATTCTTAATAAAATAGTCTAAAGTTTAATGGGTAATAAGAAGTTACAGTTATATGGTTGGGATAGCACTAAATTTTAATTTAATATGAGAAACCCTTCCAGAACGATCAGTGCTAGCTGTTATGCTAAATGTAGAATGAGTATTATACCCCTAATAAAGTTCAAAAGTTGTATTAGTGTATGAAGTAACAGAGACATAAAAGGAATTTTACCTATGTAAACCTAAGAGGTGGGAACAACTTCTAGCAAAAGTTTAAGGTTTACTTTTGTAAATGTTCACGAATGCCAGAATAGAGCACATGGATTAGTGCAAATAATTGGTGAATTATCTCACTAAATTTAGATGGAATCATGTGTGTGGTTTTTTTTTTAAAACAAATACCTCAGTATTTCATTTATAGACCTTAACCATTACAAATGTTTATCAATTTCCATACCCCTGCCAACAAAATCTAGCATCTCCTCTATCCACAGTTTTTTCTAACGTATAGAATGTGTGTGGTATTTTTGTTCTTAATGTATAGAGTCTTGGTTTAAGCCTAGGCTACCATTGAGGATGTTAAGAATTTGAGATACTTACACTAATTGAAGGTTTAAATCAAGAGATACCTTCTTGTATGTATGAGGATATCAGTATTTAATTGAAAATTTAATATTGCAATCTAAGTGGGGGATTATTATATTTATTATAAATTGTGATATTAAATATGTGAATTTATTGTAGGTTATTATTTATTTTCGTGAACCACTATCTCAAAGATATACATTGGTTTAGTGGTAAGAGTGTGTTGTTTAAAATAAAGGGTATGAGTTCAAATTACCATGGCTACACTTGAAATAGCCCAAGGGGCACATGTGGGCCAAGCCCAAAGAGGCACAAAGTTTGTATCGAAGAGGTACCAAGCATGGGCCGAAGAGACACCATGTATTGCATGGGCTGAACATACACAATGTTTGGCGTGGGCCGAAGAGGCAGCATGCATGGGCCGAATCGGCCCATGTGAAGACCCACTTGGATGGGTACAATGCTTCAAAATAAATTCAAATAAAATGTTGAATAGGTGTTTCAAATTAGTGACCTCCTTTGGGAAAAATATGTCTTTAGTGATAAGAGTGTGTTGTTTCAAAGGAAATGGTATGAGTTCAAATTACCATGACTAAACTTTGATGCTTTAATTTTAACAAGGCTATAGAATAGCCCAAGGGGCGCATGTGGGCCAAGTCCAAAAAGGCATAATATTTGGGCTGAAGAGATACCATGTATGGCATGGGCCGAACAGACACAATGTTTGGCATGGGCCAAAAAGACACCACGCATGGGCTCATGTGAAGACCCACTTGGATGGGTGCAATGTTTTAGAATAAATTCAAATGAAATGTTGAATAGGTGTTTCTGAGTTCAAATTACCATGACTAGCTCAAATTACCATGACTAAACTTTGATGCTTTAATTTTAACAAGGCTATGGAATAGCCCATGGAGCACATGTGGGCCAAGCCCAAAAAGGCATAATATTTGGGCTGAAGAGATACCATGTATGGCATGGACCGTACAAACAATGTTTGGCATGGGCCAAAGAGGCACCACGCATGGGCTCATGTGAAAACCCACTTGGATGGGTGCAATGATTTAGAATAAATTCAAATGAAATGTTGAATAGGTATTTCGAATCAATGACCTCCCTTAGGAGGGAAGAGGTGTCCAATCACTTGACCAAGCATGTTCTTTGGTCTCTAAATGAAACAACATGACCTTTAAACTATAACTACTAGTTGAAAAGTCACAAGTTAAAAATCGTGATTTTTCACAATTGTGATTTTTCACATGGTGTCACTTCATTCTCTATAAATAGAGGATGAGACCCATGATTTTATTCATTCAATTCTCCCATATTTTCCTTCACTTAAACAATGTGTTAGAGAAACTCTTAAGGAAAAACTTCATAATTGCTATCTGCAGTTGGTGACTTTGTTGTATCCTAAAAGTGAACTGCTTGTAACCCAGTAGCAAACTCTTTCGAGTGGGGGTAATTATCACCTTAAAGACAGTTTTCTACACGCCTTAAAGTTGCATTTATTTATTCATATTACTGTATTTGCACAATTTTCTTCAACAACAGCAACACTCAAAGTCTGTCTAGAGAAACTCCATCTGTTACATAGTTTCCATCTTAGTTGCTAAACTCTATCCTATCTAGCTGTTAATGTCTATCTGTAACAATACGTTCTTATCTAGGATTTGCTAGCAAAGCTTATCAGATGTAAAGTCAACCTTCTCTATAGCTCTATATACACATGATGAATATACATGGAATTCATTCAACCAATTAATAAATTCAGCATTTCTTTTATGGTACTAGAGCAACACAAGTTAACACTACTTGATGGCAGAATCCACCAAAGCTACTGCAGTGTCAACTCCCTCATTTCACTTCCAAACACTCATCATCTAGCTCCTACAAATCTTGATGACAATAACTAGCTTTAACTAGGTTTTGACGCCAAACAAAATTTAGATTAATTCTAACCGTTAGTTGCTACTTACAATAGATAATCAATACAAAAAGGACAAGAGAATCACTCAAAACACAAAGAAAATAACTTTTTTTCAATTGAAAATTATCAAAACTTCATAATAATAACCATTAATAGTAAAATTCGAAATATTTTATAAAGCCCACAAGCTGAACTTTAATAACTACAAAATTCAAAATTATGAAGATTTTTTCAAAAATGGAAAAATCTAAATTATTGAATGAAAAGAAATATATAAATAAACACGAATCCTACAAAAAAAATTGGCCAAAATTATAGTCAGAATCACTTCAAAACTTGAAACCATATATTTACTAACAAAGCAAAAATGAGCCTAAATATATAATTTGAAAGAAAATAACTAATTTTGCCCTAGTTGAAGGAAGATATTATGTTTTTCCTTCCATATTTATACAGATTCATCTTCGTAAGGTAGTACTTCAACGCAATCAATATTGAATATGGACTTAGCTAGATACCTCATATCAATTTAGATTTGCACCATTCTCACCGGATTGGAGAGAATTCGTCCTCGAATTCTATACTTTCTTGTCTCAATCTTTTGGATGTCCAATTAGACCAATCTTTTTTTCCTTTTGTTGTATCATCCTAATGATCATGGAAAAACTAAAATTAATTTGATCAGCTCAAAATAAAACTTCACCACCGTAATCTTTTTCGAAATTTTCTATATTTTCAATAAAAATAATTACCTCATCCACTAGGTTATCTTCATTAGAATAGATATCGTAAATTGGTATAGAGTTACTCCCTATGGAAGGAGGTCCATCCTCAAACTCTTCTTCATTAGAGTAGTAAATCCACTCAAGCTCATGCAATAAATCAATGAAACTTTTAGCCTGTAACGTACCAGAAAACTTAGGCAGATCCACTCTGAAACAGAGGTCCTCATGACGCTTCTCTTTACCACAGTATTCTCAAAATAGAGCACGATTATGATATAGATTCTCGAAACTGGAATCGGAATTGTAATCTTCCATCTCACAATCACTTATATCGTGCACTGCTAGACACTGGGTTAACTTTGGATCCTGTCTGTGCAAATCTTCAATCATCACATCTTGAATGCTACGATCATGGTAAGGGACTCCCTCATTTAGAACCTGTCCAAAACGACCATGACCACCAGCAATGGAAACTGATGAGATATCACCCCAGGAAAGATGTTTAAGCTCTGATACTAACTTACGCTTAGGGGTGCAACCCGAGTAACCCGTTTGAAATTTGGGTCCGACCCGACCCGACCCGTGTTTGTGGATAAGTTAGGCGGAACCGATCCGGCCTACAGCGGGTCAACCTGTGTTTTTTTTCCCCTTTAGATTCTCGCCCCCCAAACGCATCTTCAACCCTCCTTTTCCTCCAATCCATCACCGTCGAAGTCTCATCCTCTTTCCAGATACCCAATTTTATTTCGTTTCCATTTTTCCTTGCATTCTCAACCCTCGAGCACATCGTCTTCAACCCTCCTATTCCATCAAGCCATACTCCCCACTTGGGCCGCTCCCAAACCTTTCGAAGAAGAGTGAGGAGGCATTTTCCGGAGAAATCCATGAGTACGAGTTCGTCTTTGGGTTTGGAAATTGGGGTCGTACGAGTCAAATTGGAATACAAGCACCCATTGTGGATCATACACGATGAAACCGTCACCGAGGAAGACGGAGGTCTTCTGGACTGTGAGAAGGGTCTCTTCAAGGAAGCAAAATTTCTCATCCACAATCATGATAGCCCTGCCCATATTCATTTCCACGCAAAGACTTCGAAGATTTTAGAGCAGCAAACCAATAGGATACAAAATCGGTGGAAATATGCAGATTGAAAAATCAACGCAAGTGAATTTATGCCATTTAAATCGGTGGTTTATGCATTGTTTGATTATAGGAATCGCGGCCATTCCTTCACTTGGATTTTAAAAAATTAAATAATAATAATAATAACGATGCTTCATTATGTAGCTGAGGAAACTGGAAAAGAAAAATCAAACCTAGAGAGACAGCGCGAAACCAGAGGAGAGGGCCAAGGGGACGAGGGAGAGAGCCTCTTGAAACCAGAGGAGAGGGCCAAGGTGCTCCACCATAGGAATCTGCCGTTCGACACAGCTTTTTGAAGCTCAAGGAAAGCTTAGGCGATAAAGGTGAAATCTGAAGAGAAGTGAGAGGATTCTGGGACGGGGGCTAGGGTTTCAGCAGCAAATGTTATAAGCGGGTCATCGGGTTGTGCGGGTTGTATGAGTCGAATCCGAGTAATTGTTAAACCCGTATTGTTCGGGTCGGTTCGGGTCGATTCTTACGGACGGGTCGAGTAACTCTGTTTTTTACACAGCCCTACTTATGCTAGACAGGATTTAGACTAATTCTGATGGTTAGTTTCAACAAATAATCAAGCCAGAAAAAATAAGAGAATCGCCAAAACATAAAGAAAATAACTCCTGGAAGGGCCTAGTAAGGATGGACTCTATCCTAAAGCTTAAACAATTCGGCATCAATAAGAAAGTAGTTGGGACGAAGATGCGCACCAAGATGACATGGTGTGCTGCCATGTCAGGGCTTTTTTATGTTAAAAAAAAAATACAAACAGAAGAAGAGAAGAAACAACGGAAACCATATCTTCATCTCCCCTATTCTCCATTACAGTGCCAAAAGAGAAGTCATTTTCATCTCCTCGTGCGTCTCCCCTCCCATCTTGCCTTCATTCGGACTTTTTCCTTTCTTTTACCATCTTAGTGACTTTTGTCATCTCCCCCGTTGTGACTGCTTCAATTAGAAATTCCACTTCATAGTCAATAAGCACTTTCAACGAATTGTTTTGTGATAACTGTTTGTTTCTATCCTTCCTGGCATTGATTGAAGCTTCTGTCCCATGCAAAATGGCAACGCAAACAAAGAATGCTTGTAACGTGGATAACTGTGCATGGAAATCAACTGCATACTCTCCCTCTTCAACAACTGTCATGGTCAGGGATGGTGTACTCTCTTTTGCTCCCTATATGTGCAAATAAAAATGAACAGGTTGTTAGATGCTAATTATAACCATAACATTAGTGCATTAGGAATGAATAACGACAAAGGATCTCAAGCAATAATGCCTTTTAGTGGGTGCAAGTGATATAAGGTATTAACTTTATGCACAACTCCAGCAATGAAGATTCAGTATGCACCTTGAAACTGTTAATCTCCAACGATCTAATAATGATGAAGCGCCTTGACTTTCAGCACTTGGAAAACCATGGTTTCCATTTGGGATTAACACCTTTAATTTTTCAGAACTTCTACTATAATGGAGGAGAGAGAGAGAGAGAGAGAGAGAGAGAGAGAGAGGAATGCTGAGAAGAAAGAACGATGGAATGGAGAGAGGGATTTTCGAAAGAAACGGTGCCTGCTGCCATTTTTGTTCAGAATTTTCCCACCCCAAACTCAATTTACTCCCAACCCTTCCCCCACCCCCACCCCCCCCCCCCCCCCCCCCCCCCCCCCCCCCCCCCCCCCCCCCAAAAAAAAAAAAACCCACACACACCGTTTTATTAAACGGTAGATGTGGGATTGGTGCACAATCGGTTCCCAACTTGCCTTCATTCAGAATTTTCCATAAGAAAATATTAGCTATTGCTATGGCTGGTATCAAGACAACTACCTCATCAATTTGTGCTGCAACATGCACTCAAAACTCAACAACTTTCACACATATGCACTTAGCATTGAGAAAAGTATTTTTATTTTTTAACTTACTAAGATTGTGCTGATAGTGCCTTAATCTAATTTATTTTTTAACATAGATCATCAACCATTTATTTGTTAATATATGACACAACATGAGTAAGACACGAAATAATTAAGCATATTGGATTTGATATAAATGGATTTGGGTCAAAACAGGTTGACCCTAACAAAATACGATTAATAAACGAGTCAAAACATATAACACAAATAAATTCTGTTTTCAAATTTTATAAATGTTTAGTTTTATATGCATTTTTTATTGTTACGATGTGATATTAATATTAGTATTTGACTACTTGATATATAAAACTATTAAACTTTTTTTTAATATATGTAATTTTGTTTAATGAAGATATTAATTTGTTTTTATATATTATTGGTTTGGATATTCTAGTTGTAATTGTAAGTGATTTATACAGTTATCTTTATATTATATATGAGATTATATTAGTTCAGTTAAAAAATGAATATGCAGGCAAGTTCAACCAATTTATATGATATGAGTTGAAACTGGTTAAAAGCGTCGTGTCCAAGTTATTTCAATAAAATTAATTATTAGTTAAACAAGTCGCGTCATATCACCTGTTATTTATATGAGTTGTGTTAAGATTTTATGGTCTAAACCGTTTAATTAAACAAGTTGTATTCAAATTAACCCATATAGTCTAATACTACAGACTTGAGACAATTTGTGAACAGTGAACACAATGCCATCCTACAATACGCTTAATACATCAGTTTCTTCCACGTATAGTAGTACAACATCTTTCACAACGAGAGCCCTCTCATCTGCCAAACAATGAGCAGTTTCATTGACATTTCTTCCCTATGAGCTCCATTCCATTGATTGAATCTAAGATAAGCCGTCTCAAAAGAATAATATTATTTTTTATTTTTAATTTTGTCATCTTTAATTATATTTAATGTGACATATTTTTAAGTGATTTCATATAAAAGCCATTTAAATAATAATTATTTAAAATATATCACCTGATAAGTGTAATTGAAAAAAAAGAAAAAAAAAAACAAAACAAAATTAATGATGAACAACATCATTTCGCATCTCAAGAAGATAGTTGGCCCAGATAGGCAAAGGGCCAATCGAGGGATCAGATAGCAAAGAACAGGGAATAACAATTCAGACAAGGAAGCCCTGGAATATAAGAAAATTGCAGGAAAATTTGGTGGAAGATGAAGAAAATTTGAGTAACCACCCGAGGGCAAAAAAGAAAATATCCAAGAGTTATTCTATTCCGCAGTCTTAAACTACATTTTGTCGATGTGGCTCATTTTTTTTTTATTTTTGAACAGGTGTATACTAGACACTGTGAGTAGAATTTTTCAATATACAAAGGCAAGAAGATATTAGAAACCTTGCCATAGAGGTGAGGGTAGATGCAGGAGGAAAATCTTTTGCCATGATTCGTGATTTTCTCTTTTTCCAATGTTCCATGAGGAAAAATTTAATGGAAATGATATTTACAGTTGTATAGTGCACAAATGTTATGCAATCTCTTTGAAAAAGTGAGTAAATACAGAACTCACATAAAATAATAATAATTTTTTAATAATGAAATCAAAATGATTACGCGAAGCTAGCGCACTCCATGACTATTAGGCCTGCACAGTAACCCGGTCCAATCAGATTTGGGCCCGATCCGATCCGACCCGTAGGCGAGGCATCATCAGCTCGACTTGACCCGAACCGTGACTTTTCGGATCGGGTCGAGGCCGTTCTTCTTGCTTTCGATAATTTCACCTTCATAAATTGATTTGCAGAGCCCGTTCGTCCGTCCCTCATTTCTCTCTTCCTACTACTCCTCCCCTCCCAAACTCACCCTCCCTCTGCAGGTACACCTTGAGGGGCTCCACATAGTCCTCAAAGTCGAGGGTGGTCATGGCCCACAGTAGATCGTCACCGTTGATCATCGCTTCTCCCTCTAGCACTGGTCAGATGCCTCATCGGTGATAAAGCTTATGATCCATTTCATTTTCTTTGAGATCGTCGACGACCTTCACCTCAGGAGGAAGCAGAGGCTTTGGGTGGAACCTCGTATCAGTATTTCAGACATTGAAGGAGATACCCATATCGGAAGGTTTCGAGAAAACGGTTCAAGGTAGCGTTTGGGTCATGGAAAGTTCTCTGAATTACATTTGTATTCGCTGGGTTAAGTTCTTCCCTTGAAAAAGTCTTATGCTACGTCTCTTCAAGCATTTGAGGTGATCTTGGTCGATGATCTGTAGGGAGACTGAGAGGGATCTTGTTGGTTTGATCTGACATCGAAGTGAGTGCTTCGCATGACCGGATCTTTTTGGTCTGTACTGGGGTTATGAATCATGATGCACGGGTATTATGGCCTTGTGAAGAAATTATGTGTTGATCTGAAGGGTTTTATGAAAAGGAACATACCTCTGTCTTGCCGAGTATCAACCATCTCTTGTAAGTTGTAACCTTGCTACTTGTGCTTTATGCTTACAAAACAAATCAATGAGGGTTTGGACAAAGCAATCATGACTATGAAAAGAGGAGAACAAGCGGTAGTGACTGTCAGCTCAGAACGTGTGGATAGCAATGACGTTTCTGGAATTGCAAAAGAAGAGCTCTTTTATAAAGTCGAGCTGATCGACTTCATTAAGGTTCTCTGTTCTTATAGCTCCTATTCCACTTCCACTGGGAAATTGAAGTTTAAATCACTTTTGCAATTTGACTACAGATTCTTGGAGAATCGAAACCCACGCCGAAGCTTATCTTGGAGCTGCGGCGGAAGAGAGAGTGAGAGTGAGGGAGAGAGACCCATGCCACCGTCTGTGTGTGAGAGAGAGAGAGAGAGCGAGAGACCCACGGTGGTGAAAGAGAGGGGACTAGGTTGAAGATGGAGGGAGTTGGGAACTTGGGATTGAGATGGTACGGGTTGGTTCTTCAGCTGCGGTTTCGCCCGCATAATTCTTCAGATGACCCGCTTAAATTTTAACCCGACTCTTAACGAGTGGATCTGATCGGGTCAATCGGGTGTATCGGTTTATAATAATATCTGCACACCCCTAATGACTATATATAACATTACTCAAAATTTAATTGAGAAAAAATCCTCTGCAAAAATTAAAAGTACATTATTCTCACTGTTTCAAATTTTTGTAATTAAACCGTTTAATATAATAGCAATGTTATATCCACCAAGGATGTAGCGCTAGAAAGGTTCCAAAAAGAATAACAAAGTTTTTATTTTTTTTATTTTCGTGTATCTCTTTACTAAAATTTGTGTTTAGGCATTCAAAGCTGTTCCAGACTACAGAGCGTGCGTGGACACATACATTTGTATGGAAGTCTTGTTCATTAAGCTTGTAATCATCATTCTTTTTCATTTCCTGGGATTTGTATCATTTGAAAAATGATATAAATAAATTGGAGTGTTGTGTAGTAGTTGGTGTCATACTTCTATTGCAATTCCAATGTTATTTTCATGGCATTGCTTACATGGTCTGTCGTAATTATCTTAATATGGCATTTGTAAGTTTCGAGATCAAAAGACAATTGAGTTGCCTTTCAATGCAGGAGCAATGAGCAAGGTATACATACCAAGGTAGAGTAATTCTACTCTAAAGTCACTTATTTATCCAACACCGCATACCATCTGAGTTGGTTTTTTAGATTTTTTTATCAAAATAACTCATTTAGAAGAAAGAAGAAACCCACATTTTGCATAGCATTTCCCGAATCTTCCATTCGAATTCTCCTCCCATGTTCTCTTTTCATGAGCTTCTCCTCAAGCAGCAGTTTCTCTCCTCCATGCGAATATATTCCTCTTCATGTGAATATCTCCATGTGAAGATTTTCATTTTCCCATCTCCTTCTTCAGCGCTTCTCCAAGAACCGTTCTAGGGAGTTCTCCAAACAAAAATCTAATTTTGAAGATTATCAAAGCGAGGCATCTGTTTTTGTTCCCTTCACATGGGAATCTCAACTGGCATCACAATCATCACTGGCGTGAAAATTAAGCCAAGGATTAGTGGACCGTCGATGATGACCGGAGGTCTGATTAGGCTGATGGGAGGGTTCATGCATGCATACCAGAATTCGGCAAGTCGAATCATGGGATTCTTCCCCAACGACAATGAGGTGGCTCATTACAAGAAATGATGATGATTTCCCAAGAATATTTTTTACCTCTTTTCTTAGTGCTTTGGAAGAATCTAGGAAAAAATCTGTATCTTTACGGGCAGTATTTCCCATAATGTTTTTCCCAAAATCATGCATTTTGATGATGTCAATATACAAAATGTTGAACATGTTGTTTTCATATCTATTTGTGCTCTAGTTGCGGTGTTGTTTTTAAAAAAAAAAAAAAGGACTAGTCTTACCCAGAAAAGAATACCACTGAAACTAGTTCCAGTCAAGTGTTTTTTTTTTTAATTACTGAGTTTAAGGCTATTATAAGTTTCTCCTTGTTGTTGGAAGAGCAAGAAAAGCAAGACTAAAAATATGTAGGAGATTTCTCGCATGGAAGTGTAGGGAGAGGGATTCTCGCATGGGAGAAACAGGAGAGAGAGGATCGATGGGAGGTGGGTAGGGGGTTCTGTTCTTGAGTTACGGGGAGAGCCAAAGGGGATTTCTCAAAGGGGAATGCTAGGGAAACACTAGCTACTGGAGTGAAATCAATGGACCAGACTTTCTTCAGATCAGGTTTGCCACGTAAGAGAGGGTATGGTGTGTATATTAAAAACCGGCCTATGAATAGAATTTCTCACCAAGGTAAGATAGTGTTAAAGTACAGAAGCACCAAGAACACTGATCAATGATGACTAACCAACCTCACCGTTTGATAACCAGAAGGGAATTCTATAAGAGAAATTATTTTTACATGTCGCGCGGGCATTCCGTTTAGGAAAGAGTAAACACACCTCCATAAAGTGTAAATACTAAATATAAACACATTCCTTTTTATTAGAACCCACTTTTTTATAAAGCCTGCGCAAGACTTGTTTATTTGAAACTTATTTATTTGAAGCTTGTTTCAAAAACCATAAGAACCACTACTTATCTTTTACTCGATTAATCTGTGAATCTGTTTATCGCGCCCACATCCCACGGATCAGATAAATCATCAATGCCTTTTTGGAGATGTTTATAGTGCATTTAGAAAAAAGCACTTGTGGACTCGTCAAGCCAAAGAATAGTATTTCCTAATAATGTAGAACAAAGAAACTATACAAAACTTATTAAGTTTAATTAAGAATGCGCAAATCAAGCTAATGGGTTTTGTCAGAAATGGGGAGGGGTTTCATTGCTGTTTTCATCCTTTACCCCTTGTTCTCTAAACCCAGCTTCTAATTTATGAATTCAATAAAAGAAACCAAGAGTCCGATGTTCGGGTGCAGCACCTTGAGATTGCAAGCCACAGGAAAACCGCCTCCAAGAATCAGAGCCTTATTTCTCGTGAACAAGAGGGCTGTAAATAGGGTACCACATGCTGCTTCTGACATATTCCACTCTCTTCTCCTGTACCAAAATTATAATTCACAATTATGAGATTCAAGAAGCTTCAATGCTATATAACTTATAGGAGTGCTGACAAGCTTCACCTTGTACAATAAACCTTTATGAATGCCTTGTTTGGTTACAAAGATAAAATAAAATGTTGAAAATTGAATAAAATATTGTTAAAATATAATTTTCTAATATTATTTTTGTTTTAAGATTTGAAAAAGGCGAATTTTTTATTATATTTTGTGTGGGAATTTGAGAAAGCTGTAATGATTATATGAGATCATCTCATTTAACCTTGGTAACCAAACCAGGTCTGTCACATCATCACCCCCTCTACATTTCATAAGTTTCACAACTGCGATTCTTATGCATATCCCTTTTTTTTAAGTATGATTCTTACTCATATGATTTTTAGTATGATTTTTTTATAAGTATGATTCTTATGCATATGATTTTAGCATATGCTTTTCACAACTGCGATTCTTATGCATATGATTCTTATGGGATTCTTATGCGTATGCTATTCACATATGGGGCTTTTTCTTTGTATTTATCTTAGTTGAATTCATTCTGTTTGTTCATGTCCAGAAGATTAACATGATAATTCTATACCGAAGGTCATTTTTAAAGTTTAATGTGTTTTATCAATCAAGGGCTGCTATACTAAAAACAGTGTTGATAAGATAGCAAGTTGAAAATACTCTTACTTTGGACATTTGCTTTAGCTCTCTAGGCCCCACATCACCGTGTCCTTCTGCCAGGTCTTCTGAGACAGCTGCTTGCAGAACAGCAGCTCCAACCTCGGCCGTAATATCCCGAATGCTACATGACAATAAAGAGCAATAACAAAGGCCAAAACATTGACTAATGAGTTACATAATGAATTCCAACTTCAACAACCAAACAGAAAATCATCCCTATATCCAAGTATAATTAGATAATATCACAATACTAGAATCACCGCACGTAATATACTGTAGCATATAGTCTCCACTAATGTTGAGGATGGGTTTTCTTATAACTAATCTTGCTAATGACATTGGAGGCTCTCATTCTAAATATGCATACACCATAAAAGGTAGATAAATGCAGTCAGAAATAATATTTACATACCACCTTGATATATTAAAAAAACTAACATCAACTCTCCATGTGATTGTTAAGGGAATATCAGAAGGAGATATTGTAAAGAGGGCAAATGAAACACACGTGTGATTCCAGAAAGAGCCAAGGATGATACCTATTGATAGATGGATACAAGATGCCCTGTTGGATTTCTTCATCGGTCATGTAAGATGCGAGGCTGCATGCATACTGTCATGTTAGTAATTTATGCAAAACCAACAAACCCTCTTGCCGCATTTTTTAGAGAAAAAACTACATAATTCAACCTAATTCGTGTTTCTAGAAGTCATTTTAACCTAAACATTAGTCCATTGGTGAATTTGATATTATCATATTACTTTTACAACCATATGATACACAACGGATTTGTACAATGAATTTCTGTTTGCAAAATAGTTAGTGCTTACTAACTTTTCTGCCCAGAATGGCAAAACATCATAAACACCCTAGATTGCCATGAATTCTTACCACATGCCATGCCAAAATTAAGGTGGGAACTGGGAAGGATAATGATGAACAGACATAAAGCCAAATATGGCATGTGTAAAAGGAAACCAAAATGGTTTGACATAATTCCATAACTGACATGAATCACATGACATTAAACTGTCATTGACTCCAGGAGGTCTTCTTAAAGCTCTGAAAATATCCTTTCTTCAGGCCAAAAAAAGGCTCTGAAAATAGATAGAGAGCTTCCTCCTCCACGAATCCAGGTCCTTGAAAGACTTCTTTCCTTCCCTGCCATTGGCTTTCAATCGCTTTTTCAATCACTCGGTTGTAAACCAAGTCATTCAACAATCTCTAAGACCATTATGGGCACATGCAACGTTATTGTGAATAGCCAGAGACACAAAACCAATGAAACCTTTTTTAATTGGCACCAGGTGTCCAGAACAACATCCCGACTCCCAACTAACCCTAAGGAGACAACACCAATGAAACTAGAAAATAAGAATGCACAATACTTGGTAAGTATAACTAACATCTTAAAGTTTTCAAATAAAAATATGAATGAATATAATCGGTGGTGAAGAACAAAGGCCCAACAAAAAATTCAAATTCCAAATGGTCCAAGTATTCCTGGCTTATTTTACTGCAATAAGATGAAGGACCAGCAACTGAGATTTAACATAAGCACTTGGATGCTACAGAAGTCTATCCAATCTTTTCTTTTTATTAGCCTTCTTCAGAGTAAATTCGGCTTCTCTAGTACAAATAAAATAAAATAATGTTGGGTTGACCAAGAAAGCAATTCCATACCATTCAGCAGCTGCTTGTAACATTCCATCTGTTATAAAGTGAGCACCTGAGAGAAGTGTTCCCAAACCAATCCTGAATTGCAGGCAACACAAATTTTAGATCAATTATATATTTAACCATAATTAGTAACAAAAAAGATGGCCAAAGAAAGAACTCTAACCCGGGAAACAGGTACATGTTATTTGCTTGATTTACATGGCCAACTTTTCCATTCCCTGCAAATACATTCATGGATTTTTTAAGGTCATAATAACCAAAAAATAGAACAAAAAGACTGGAATTATATATATTGTTTATTGGCACCGGGTGTCCAGGAACAACATCCCGACTAATTCCGAGAGTGCACAGGCCGCAAGGAGTTTCCCGCAAGTGCGCCTCGGGTAATTCACGGAAAAAATCCCCCAGTCCGATGGCTCCTAGAGATTGTTTGCACCCAAGGGGATTTGAACTTTAGACTTGGAGAGTACACGTACCCCCAAGCCCAAGGCCTTTATCACTTGAGCCAACCCATTGGTTTAACTTTATGGTGCCAAAATACTTAAAAACAATATAAAAGTCAATAAGGGGAGATACCAAGATCAACATTTTCAAAAGGGCTTCCACTTGCAAAGACTATATTTTCTCCAGCATGTACAAAAGCTTCAGCAGCAGTGCATTCAGCTGTCATTAAATACACAAACAGAACATATAAGTGAACCTCAGCATGCCCAAACGTATGAGGAAAAAGCAAATGCATGATGAAAGTTGTAAAAAACAAACCATTCTTTGTGGGATTTGACATTGCAAAAATGGAAGGTTTACTTGAGTCAGATTCTCGCATTGCCTTAAGCACCTAATTCCAATTCCAATTCCAATGAATACCAATAAGAAATTCAGTTGCAGTAAAAGCAAAGCAATAACCCAAATCAGAAATGACCACAAAAATCTATAGAGAACAAACCAATGAAAGTCATGGGTTTTACAAATGACAATTCCATGGAATCAAACCAATATCAACTGCTGCCTTAAAAATAGATGGATTTATTAAAGCACCAAGAATTAATGCACATATAGACATTCCATGCATCATCCCGTATTGTTATTAACAATAAACCAAAATATACAAAGCACACCTGTTGTAGGAACAACACACATTTCGAACCAAATTTAGTTAACTTCATTAGTTCAATATAATCCCTAAGTTGTTAGATATGACTGGAAACAACAAAACAAGATAAAGAAGGTATTCACCTCCTCATTAAAGATACCACCAACTCCAGACAAACCAAGAAGCACATGGGGCTTGACCTTTTTTACCTGAGAGAACATAAAGCTATCAGCAATTACAGACATTACAGTTTAAAAGAGTATCTCCAACTTTAGAATGCAAATACTGAACTGAAGAGTGGTTCAACTCTCTTGTATCAATATCTTTTGACATAATATAATACATAGAATTTCTACGGATAGAGGCCTAATCAATTTGTGAGATATACCACTTCACTTAGACTAGCTCCCTCCGTAAGTCCCAGAATCTCTCTTGGGTCTTTGGCAAATGGTGCTGCAGCAGGATCAAGCCCCTTCCTCTCTGTTGTGATGAGGCCCTGCATCCAAACATTAGAAATTATATGATCTCATTCCACATCTATCTATAGATATTGATGGCCCTCACTCATAGCCATGTCCTTATTTTTATTCTGGTTTTATTTTTCTGAATCATTGATTTACCAAAACATTTACAGAACACTTGTTTTATAATTACATCAGGAAGAAAAGAAACCCTGTGAATAAAATAAATAATCAATAAAACTAGAAGGTCGTTATCATTTCAACACAAATATGTAATTAAAATAACTGAGGACATGCCAAACCCTCATATATTTTAAATAACATATTTATGGCTACGCAATATTATAATAAAAGCAAGATGACCATATTAAGAGGGAAAAGTAGGACTATACATCTTTATCAACTAGGAAAAACTGATTTTTTGCCGCTGTTTCACTATTTCCTGACATTCTTGAAGCAGCTTGTACAGCCATGTTAAGAACACCAAGCCCTGCACTGAATGCCAGAAGGAAAAATAGAACCCAAAAAAACCGTACTTGTCGAAACAAAAGGGGAATTGAAGCAAGATGAAGCTGGGAGAAAAAATGCATGCAAAGAACAAAACATTAAGCATAAGCCAAATGTACAGATCAATAAAGTTAGTCTTGCAAGTACCTCCCAGCTCCCACCACAACTATCTTTTGGTGCACAAAGTCAGACAATGGTCGACCTTGGGCTCTCACAGTTCCCAATAGTCCTGCAAGTGCAACTCCAGCAGTCCCCTATAACATCAAGTCAGCATGCTGTGAGTCAAGAATCACCCATAATATTCCTATTGCAGTCTGCCTTATACATTATATGCCCTCTTAAGTCTATAAAAATAACAGGATATCAAACCAAGTATTCACCTGTATGTCATCATTGAACATGCAAAACCTTTTACGATATCGTTGCAGTGTTTCAAAAGCCCACTTCATTTGAAAATCCTCAAACTGAGAAAATTAGGCCAACCATCAAGTCAAAATGGTAGAAAATAAGCATTGATTAAAAGTTATACTTCTAAAAGAAATAAAACCTGTACGATAGCCTTGGGCCAACGTGTGAAAACAGCTTCCATGAATTCATCAACAATTGAAAGATACTCTTCTCCTTCCAACCTAGGTTGTCTAAGTCCTAAATCTGTCAAACTAAAATCATGTGAAATGATGTCCACATGATATTTACTAGAACGAATTGGTTCACAAGCATTTTACATAGTGTGAAGATGAGAAGAACCCCAAGAATAAATTGATTGATGGCATAGCAAGAAATGAATTTTAATGATGCTTATTCTCGGTAATCAATATACAATTGGTTTCTGATGCCTATTCTCAGTAGTCAATGAATTTTAATGAGGCCGGGAAAAAGATTCCATGTACATATTGTTACTCACAAAGAGGATCTTCAAGAAGCCTTTGATTATTAGTGCCAACATCGAGCATGACCGGGAGTATCTGTAAGAGATTAGCATAGGTTGAATAATATGAGTGATAGCAGAATTGCACTTTATAAAGAGGAAATGTGTCAAAGAAAGATAATAGAAAAATATATTGTGATCCCCAAAACTGGATTACCCTCCAAATAATTAGAATATTTTGAAGATAAAGTCAGAGAATAAATATGATAGCTAAAACTGAGATGGGAATATACTAAGAGCTATCTAATAAGCAAGCACAGAAAACATCCTCCCGCATCATATCAAACATTGGCAAGCATTGGTTATACCATATCACAAATGATATATTTCCTTGTCCAAGCTGTACATTAATTGTGGGTGCACACATTAGTATAGAAGGTATCAAGGTCTTGCATACACATAAATATACTCCTACTTAAATATGTATACACCAGAGAGAGAGAGAGAGAGAGCATACTCTCTGTGGATTGATGCCAGCAGCAGCAACATACATATCAAGTTTTCCAATAGGGATACCAATCCCCTGAACTCCAAGGTCACCTAAGCCAAGGATACGACTGCCATCTGTCAAGACTATCATGTCTACCTGTGCACCATAGAAGGAAATATGAACATGACAAGCACATTGAGAAGTCTAACCATACACCAAGATCAAGAAGGGTTTTCTCAAGCTCTTAACTACTTTTTTCAAATTTATTCTTCTTCTGGATATTCAAGTTCATTTATATAATTTTAGTGATGCATTGCATTTCAGGATCAGGTTTTTAAGTTTTTTCCCTCAATTTTGCTTTTCTCTTCAGGAAGGGGGAGAGATCCTTTCAAGATGCCCTTTTGCAGACTCTCCACATATACCCAGGTTGCACCTTCTTTGCTTCTCAATGTAGTTTTTACTTATTTCAAAAAGGAAAAAAAAGGTTATATTCCCTCGTGGTTAACAATTTTGGGTTTCAAGAATATAGTTTCAAAAGGGGAGCATTTGAGACCCAACTTCTAAGCTTTTAATTGTGAAAGCCTTCTAACGGTTTTAAACTAGGAAAAAATGAACTAGTTTTATACCCTGTAATGAGCAGTGGCTTTTTAGTAGCCTTTCTTTTTTATTTTTCATTGGAGGGTATGAATGTAATTTCAGTTTTTTGTTGAAAAAAATGCCCAAAAGGCTTTTAAAATTATAAGTTCAAAAACTAGCATCTCAAATGCCCACTTTTTTTAACTGAGATCTCAAGACCCAAAAGTATCGAATCACAGACGTGTATAAAAAGCTTTTCCTTTTTTTTATTAGTGCATATTCACTTAAAAACAAAGACCTAACCATGAGCTCCAAAACGTTGGATGTAATCATTTTCAATACTTGGTGAACAAAGATTCTTCCAAGTCATAACCATATCAATATACTTCAAATGATTTTAGCAGGAGATTCGAAAATGAATTTACCCACCATAAAATCTACCACTGTAAAAGTTTAACAAAATATAACACAATGATTTATGTAGCATAAATCTTGAAAAGAAATGTGGAAAGCAAGGACGCTTTTAGAAAAGTGGAGGATATAGATTTATGGAAAGATGTACAATCTAGCAGCAATATAATTACTAAAAAATCAGATATCAACAAGTATAATCCATGTCTATAGAATTAGATCGCTGTACTAATTTACAGCTAAAAAGAAAATAATATTGGCATACGCATTAACATCAAAGATAAGATTACACAATATGCATATTAATAGTTTCTTTCATGATCAAAACCAAATAAAAGGCCTTGGCACCAAGCAAAAAAAAAACCAATTCATTCAGAGAAAAGTGGATCTACGAACCAACAAGATCATACTTATTACAAAATCACTAAGACAGCGAGATTATGTTATGGATCCAGATTCAGAATCTTTTTCATCTTAAAATATTACCTTCAGTGAGAAATTTAGATATAAAGAGCATCTTAACTTACCATCAGAGACTTGAATCACTGCATAGAAGTAGTTTAAATTTTCTAGTGTTATAGAGAGCACAGGAACAAAATAAAAAATTAAAGATGATTACAACGTTTAAGAAGGGACAGAGGGACTAGGATGCATCATCTAACAAGATTCACTTAATACCTGTTGAGCTGGCCAATTATAGATCATCGACATCATCTCTCCTTTATCTTTTGCACTGAAATACATTCCTCGTGGGCGTCTAAACAACCCTGAATAATTCTGACATACTAATCCTACCGTAGGAGTATATATTACCGGAGCGAAATTTTTGATGTTATCGATAAGGACCTGAAGGCAAAGTCAATATAAGCATATTAAGTTGCAGTAGAACAAACGATTACTTCAACTTCTGTAAGCTGGAAACCTGTAACCATACTTACTCGGTAATATAAAGTCTCATTCCTATCATGCAGTCTATTTAAGATCCGCCATTTTGCTAAGGAAACAATACCTTCTGATTGGCCATGAGTATTTTTCTCTAACGACCGATATGACTCCACTAATAGTTTCAAGAACAGAAAGCAATTAGAAAGGCCCCCCACAGAAAATCCATACAGAATTAGTAATAAATACAATTGACAGAAAAAACAGAACCTAAACTTACTGAAACGAGCATATTGGTGCTCAAATGATATCACACGAGGAGGAAGGAGGCCACGAAGCCCTAGCCGATCCCTTTCAGTCAAAGGGAATCCAGTATCCTGCTCTTGGAAAATGAGGCACAACAACTAAGTAAGTTCATGTAATTTCATCAACCCTCACATCCCACAAAAGATGGCTTCAAAAAAATTGCATTAACTATACCTGTTGTAGAGTTTATTGTTTAATTTCTAAACGATTAAAAACAAAAGCTAATAAAAATTAAAACTTCTAAGCATGCAAATTACAGCAGTACATTTTCCTTATCAAAAGTATCATCACTCAGCAGCTCTCGTGCGTTCTTCCAAAAGAGTCAAAACCCTGACTCTTGAAGCACCAAATTTATCCTGATCCAGTAAATTTATCCTGATCCAGTCTAAATCATCAAGCCAAATGGTCAAAGTTAAGAAACACGATCTGCGACACCTTGTTATTCACTCCTCCGGTTAGAGTAACCCGTGGGTGAAAGACATGGAATTTTTCAACCAAAGTTGAATAGTACTTTTTATTTCTCTATACTGGCTAATGCCACTTCATGCCATGTATATATCCATTTGCACATCAACTGCTACATATCACTTCTCCAGTAATATTATAAAGAAAACTCTACTACAATATCCGCAACTTGTAAAATTTATGCTCAAAATGTTTAATACAAATAAAATGAAGAAATGGAAAAAACTCCACTACGATTTAAAAAGTAGAAACAACTGCACCATAAGTTCTGCATCTTCTATTATCTACATTCAAATACTGACCATTCAGTTTTTTTAAAGTATAGCATCAAAATAAATTGAATTCATACTTACTGAGATTCATCCTTCAAGACGAGTATCACCACCACACAACTTAAAAGGAAAATCCACATTTCCGAATAAATAAAGTTATTTCAGAAGTACAGCTTAAATACCACTTTGAAAGTACGACTCTTGATTCTAAAAATCTAGAAAAAAAAAATGTAATTTTCAGCTTCAAGACACTAAGAAGCAAACAAACGTTATAACTTAGAAAAAATTTAAAACAAACACAGCAGAATTAATTACAAAAGCAGCGAAACTACAAGGACTAACAAGTATTAAAAATAAAAAAAAATAAAAAATAAAAAATAAAAAAATAAAAACAAGTTTATCAACAATCAAATTATAAATTCTTCTTAAAATTTTTTTAAAAAAATGACCTTGTTAAACCAGGGATCGTGGAGAATATCAGCGCCACGCTTGTGAACAATACACGGACCAGGAATCGCCGTCGAGAACCTCCTCGATCTGCTCAGATTCGACGAGGCGATTCGCGCAAGCTTCCACATTCTACGCTCTAAAAGCCAAAAGAACAAAAATAAAACTACCACTAATCTCCCCAAGTCGGGAGCACAGGCTCAAACCCGAACAACTATGCTCCTCGTTTCCCTCTCTGTCGGCAGATTTTCCCGAGAAAATTTCAGTACGCGGTAGATCAGAAAGCACCTGCGCCTGATCTCAACTAACACAGAGCTGGCTCCTTTTATAGGCACGCGACTTCTTATTTCTTATTTATATATTATTTAATTTCGGGACGAGTTTTTGCATCTATACCACTTCCGTCGTGTGCACTGAGTGTGTACTGTGCAGGAAGAAAGAGGGAGTTGAATGCTGTAGCTGTTGAATGTGGAAAAGCTTAGAGGAAGCCACTATTAATTAATTATCTCTGCCCAGAATTTTCGGGCAAGGAAGGAATGTGGGAGAATTCGACGGATGATGAATATCCTAGGTAGTATCCACCCTATCTTGCCCGGAGAAGGAACGGGCAGGCAAGGGTTATAACATGCAAATATGGAATTCTAGTTGGAGAGGTTAATAATAATAGGAAGTATATGGGAATTTAGGTGGAAAGATTAATAATAATAAGATAAATAATATTTATAATTTTAAGATATCCAAATTTTGCACATTCTTTTTAAAAAATAAAAAATTAATATATTTAAAATTTATTTAAAAAATTATTTTTTACTAATAGATCTCATTTCTTTTTAAATAAAGTGAATAAACTTTATAGATTTTAAGACTGTAATCAAAATTACTTTACTTAATGACCCGTATGAAAAATAAGATGAAATGAGAATTTCGTAAATAGTAGTAAGCTTGTGAACAGTATTAAGATAATTTGAATTGAGTATATTTTAGATTTTAAAAAATAGAGAGAAAAAATTTAATAAAAAAATATTAGAAAGTTAAAATATTATTTTAAAAAAAATTAAAGAAAGTTGTAATAATTAGTTTTAAAAAATTATAATGTATTATATTTAAAAATAAGATAAGATAAAAAATTATAAGATGAGATTTATTTTTAAAAAAATAATAAGATTTTCTGTCGCGCTCAGTGCTTTAAAATACGAGTTGAGTCAAGCACGTGGTGGCCTGGTTGAACTTAAAGCTTCAGCTGGCTCGGGACCAATGAGAAACATTGACTTCACCACCTATTATATTTTGCCACGTGTGACCTTCTTGTTCACGAGTTATGTATATAGAGATATTTGGAGTTTTGTTATTTGAAAGCAAGAATGGCGTGCGAACTCAACAATTATTATGAAAATTATCATAATTATAAAAATACTAAAGCATCAATTTTTTATCATTAAAAGAATCGTTTCAGTGATACGGTTTTTTTTTTTTTTCCCTAAAACTTGTAAGGACAGGCCAGCAAGCAACATGCCTCTGACCGAAGTCGTTGATGGTCTTAGAAATAGATTTATGTAAATCCCATTATTAAATACAATGATGTTTATGTGCTATGTTTATTTATTTATCAATTTAAAGAAATATATTTAGAATAAATAATTATAAACCATTCCGATTTGTAATTAGATAGACTGACTTCCAATTATTTTTTATTGGGATTAAAAGTTTAATGCCATAAGTTTTTTCTAATGTGACAAACTAAAATGATTGTTGCAACGGCAAGACATGGAGACAAAAAAAGGGAATAACCATTAACCAAAATTATATGTGTTAGGTTGTCATATATCGGTTGTGAAAAAAGGTTGGTGGTCAGTTTATAAATATAAAGGAAAATCTCACCTCTTGATCTAGCTTTTAAGGTTGAGAGAGATCCAAGACCACCCAACAATAATATCAGAACTTAGGTTTATCAATAGTCTCAGATCTGACAATCTACGGGAGAAACAAATTGTCGCTGCAATCCAGGATTCGATGTGTGAGAAGAAGATTGTTGAGTTGTCCCACATCGGTTGTAGGATAAGCTGATGGTTAGTTTATAAGTATGAGGAAAAACCTTATCTCTTGAACTTAATTTTTGAGATTGAAAAAGATCCAAAACCACTCAATAATATGAACAGTATATAGACAGAGATATTGTATGCCTCCTATTGTGAAGGCAGAGATAAAGGTGGGTGTATCTATCTATCTCTAGTGAAACAGACTTGAAAACTTTTCGCCCCATGTATGTATAAAGTGGGCAAGTTGAGAAACCGCGTTAATTGTGAGCCCCAGAAAGGTTTACCGTGTGTACTACGAATTATTCTTCATTACAGCAGCAGGAGTGAAAAAGAATTGAGGACTCTGGACTTTTCAACTGTGTGGTCTACAAAATAAGCTACCATTTGCACCTTTTTAGCTCTAAAATATTGCATAATTGGATTGAATATATTCCAATCATGCAATGTAGAAACATACCATTTAAGATGCTTACAAGACATTTTGCAAGGGGGATATTTCAAAATCTTATTCTTTTGTTTTTACTAATAGGAAGATGGTCAATATTTACTTTATTAGATGAAAAAAGAGAAGGGAATAGAATAGCCACACCACATTGTCCGAGCCCTATATGTAGACTAGCTTTGAAAAGGAAATATGCCAGCATTGGGTGGATGGGAAAGGGCAGGATGTTAGTCTCCCATGTCAAAATTGGCCTGCCGCGGTCCATTCTAAAAGACTACTAAAATCAATCAATTGGAATATGATTCTATTTTTGAGTGCAAGGGACGGGTCTTACCCAAGCTACTGTCGGGAACAAAAATCTTTTGAGCTTATTTCTGCTGCTGCTGCGGCAAACTGAGGTTGTTTCTGCTTCTCTCCTTTTTCTTTATCTTGTTCCAATCTTGAGCCTGAGATGACCTCTCTCTTTCCCACACCTTTGAATGGAAGAGAGGAATAAGCACTCGTGTGATTTGATAAATTAGTAAGGCCATCAAAAGTAGAACCATGAAAAATTACAATACCTAGGAGTCATTCTTTAGTCAAACCAATTCAGTTCTCATCAATTGTTATTTGTTTTCGACTAATGCTATCCTTTCTATTAATGCTAAAAATTGCACAATCCGAAAATGGAGAAAAAGTTATTTCCGGCCGGCTATGAAGATCTGGGCCTCGTTCGGTGTAGTCTGGAGCCCCCGGCGTGATATTGTGTACACATCCAAGGCGGTTAATGAAAAATAAATACTGAAAATGTAAAAAATAGATAGACACATATTTACGTAGTTAGGCATATTACCTACATCCACAGGGGTTTTTGAGTAGGGGAGAGTCCACTATAATATGTTTATTTATAGTCTTTCATAGCCTCTCTTCTGACTATACAGTGGAAATCTAGATTATATTTGCTGCAGAATCTGTTGTTACTAGAGCTCCTGTCATGAGATTGAAGAAGTTAAAAGAAGTAGTTGAAGTCCCCTTTCAAATCGTCTAGCCATTTCCTTTTATATGCCCCTTCTTTTTGTAGGGAATGGTGAAAACTGTTGCCTTCTCTTGCGTATCTGACATCTCCTTTACTTTCCGCTTCTTCTTTTTTCCTCTTATCTTGATACCCTCCTTTTGCTTGTCCCCTCATTATCTCCCCTTCCTCTCCTTTCTTTTATCTTCTAGTGGGGGAACCTCTCCCTTGGGCTGGGCCAAATAGGCTTTTTGGGCCGTGTATGCTTTATCCCCTCCAGTAGCCTGTAATTCTTAAGGGTTATTTGTTCAAAAAGGACCTTGAGAACCTTGAAATATAAAATATATAGTCGAAATGATCCACCGAAGCCCGTAGAGAAATAAATCCCAAGAATGGGTTCCTGGTTATCTGTTTCTCTCGCGTTAAGCAAAAAAGATTTATGAGCATGGAGTTAAGCAGCAGGTGTACTTGACTACGTAAGATGCTAGTGCAACATGGCAAGTGGTATACTCGATCGCGTAAGATACGAGCGCGGAGCTCAAATGTGGCAGGAGGTATACCTAACCTTTCTCACTTATTAACTTGTTATAGAAATGATGGTAAGCCGGGCAACCGAAAGACTAGACCCACTTTTCATTGTCAAAAAGCGTATATGAATTCGACATTGATGGAGTTGGTGAGATTTTCCTTTTCCATTATGAACTGTTGTTAACGTTTCCATTTTGCTATTAGTGTTGGAGCTCGTAGGTGGTCACCCACTCAAAGTGATCTGGGAACTCGTCGACGCCTTGAATCCGCCTTAGGCGGTTGCTGAGCCCATCGACTCGTTCATGAAGGTATCGTGTGCAAGGCAATTGTGGAGCTCGGAGGCTTGTTTAACTCAAAGGATCACTCCCAAAGGAGTCCTGCTGACACCGGTTATGACACTAGTGCTTACACTCAGCGTTTGCTAGTGGAGATGTCGTCATGTGGTTCTTCTAGCCTACCCTAGTAGACTGAGGGAATGGATGAGGTAAGCTCGTGGAGATATAGTGCTTAGCTCCCCTGGTCTTCTCACCGACCTCGTAGGCTAAGGGAATGGATGAGGCAAGCCCGTGGAAATGCGGTGCTTGGCTCCCTTTGTCTTCTCACCGACCTCGTAGACTAAGGCAAGGGATGAGGCAAACACATGGAGGCTCGATACTTGGCTCCCCTAGTCTTCTCATCGACCTCGTAGACTGAGGTAAAGAATGAGGCAAACCCTTGGAGGCGCTATACTTGGCTCTCCTGATCTTCTCGCTGACCTCGTAGACTGAGGTCAGGGATAAGACAAGCCCACAGTGTCTTCTCGCCTACCTCGTGAATTGAGGCAAGGGATGAGATAAGCCCGTACGTGATGCTTGGCTTCCATGGTCTTCACGCCAATGGAAGTGCAGGAGTCGATGCGAATAGTTGGGGTGTTTGATCGAGCTACAGAAGTTAAACTGGTTAACATAAATAATTTTCAATCACAAATGTGAGGTTCACACACTTGAATTCTCCCGTTGGATCGTAGAGAAAGTTTAATGCAAGTTGACGTTGCCTGCAAGCCATCGTGTTTCGGCAGTGACAGAGATCTAGGGTGCCTGCATGCATGTTAACTCTGAGAAATCAGTTCTTATGGAAACAAACTTCGATGCTCAGACGGTGCCCAAGCAGGGCTGTGTAGCCAGTGTTTCAAGCTATAAGAACCAATTTTATTAGAAAAAATAAAATTCATACAAATTTTAAGAGAGGCAAATCGGTGCATTTTTCCTGTTGTGACTCTTACAAGCAACGTTGCAAACAAACCGAATCGAGTCGAGTTTGAACAATGATACTTGAGCTCGATTAACATGTTTAGTTGTTCAAACTCAGCTCAAACTCAAATAAAATTCAAATATCCTTACTCAAACTCGGTTCATTAACCATTAATGTTAGTCAAATTCGACTCGAGCTCAAGCTACTTGAGCTTGAACTTGATTTTTTATTTTCAAATTTCTAATCTTATCTTTTGATTAATAAAAAAAATTTAAATTTTACAAAAAATAAACAAACTATTCAACTATTGAACCAAATAATTTTGATTCAAAGTTTTTATGGTATAACCTTTTTTTATAAAAATAACTTATAGTTATAAATTAAAAGAATAATACACAAAATAAATGTAATAAACTAAACTATTTAATACATATAGATAATATAATAAATCAATAGTTGTAGTTGTATGATATATTATTATCCAAATTATCCTATACACATTTTGGGAACATAACATATCTATAGTAATTATATAAGCGGCAATCGCCGAGCTACAGTTTATCTACATTAAATTTCCCATTCCATTTTTTCTTTCGTGTGTCTTACATTCTGTCTTTTTTGCCCTTCATTTATGAAATGTTTGTGTCCGTGCAGTTGGATTTTATTTGTCTTTTCGGGTAGGTGAGATGTTTTAGGCTTTATCATCATGTGGTTTGACGTTATGTCAGTGATATTTTTCCAAAATAATTTTAGACCACACAAATCTCTTTCTCATTCTTCATTCGTCTCCCTCCCGAGTTTTCTCTCTCAACTCAGACCCTCTCTCTTTTCTCTCTCTACCTCACAACCCTCGATTTCTCTTCATGTTGCTGAAACCCAAAGCACCGAAACTGTGAGACCCAGCCCCAACACCTCGTTCTCCCTCTGTTTCCATCGTCTCGACCATGTCTCTGCGATTTCCAGTGTAGCTAGCAGCTATGCAGCCTTTGTGTTATGGTAATTGCTCCACCATACAACCCACGCCGAGCCAGCCAAATTTTCCGTTTTCTTCTCAATCTCCTCCACCACGGCTTAGAAACGGTGGTTTCGGCTCTCTCTCTCTCTCTCTCTCTCTCCCCCCCATGGCTAGAGAAGCCTAGCTCAGCCACCGTCACTCTCTTTCTATAGGATTCGACTGGATTTATTTTTTGTTTTTTGTTTTTTGTTTTCGTGGTTGTTTCAATTACCGAGCATTGGGATTAACTCACAATTCATCATGTAGATCCACAAAGGTTTCAGCTCACCCATCAAACATCATTTGGAAAGCGGCATCTAAATTTTTGGAGTGACCACCGATTTCTTCAATGGCTAGTTAGTTTATCAGTACTACTGCAAAAATGACCAATTTTAAACATCCATTTTACTAAACATGACGAGAATGAATCAAAATTATAATTTTTCTATCTTTTTAAGGCTTGTTTTCTTAAACAGTTCTACAAATCTGTCTCTAAAGTGGATTACTTCATTCTTAGACATGGATTCATTATGGTATCTATTTCAACCAATTACACATTTAATAAATTCAAGTCGATCCATTTCCTTGATTGATCATATATTTTTTTTGTCAATCTTGTCTGTACTACAATTCCAAGCCCACTTCTCAAAAGGAAGTAACTTTAATTATTGAAAGTATATAAGAAGAGCTTTGGAAAAAGACTTTGGGGCTATTGTTGGAATAAGGTAACAAAAACACCATTGCATTGTATAATAAAACTACATTGGCATGTGTTTATCTCTTTAATATTCAAACAAATTAAAATTAACCATTTATTATTTCTTGGTTATTGATCTATTTTTGCAATTGGTGGATTTGGATATATTCTATATTGTTTGTATTCTTCAATGCACGGACAGAGTGCATTCACTTATTAATGTTAAGATGATTTGGATTTCTGTAGTTTATTTATTTTGCTAGGCATTAAATGTTATTTGAGAGGCCTCATCCCAAGATTTCTATGCTTATGAAAAGGTTAATTTATGTTGGGTTTCTCTTCATCCTTTTGCTTGGGTTGTTTTTGGTCTCTAAATGCAGGTGTTACACTTATTGTTAGTCCTATATCATCATATCCACTTATTTTCTCTTTATCCTATCTTAGTTTTGCCAGCAAGATTATTCAATCAGTAATTCATAATCTCAAATGTTTCACTTGGCTCACCTGCAAGTTTGCATACTTTTGTGCAGCTTCAAAAATATCTAATGTTGATTGCATATGGAATTGTGACCAAGAGTTTCTTTTTCTGTCTTTCCGATTCTGGAGCACATTTGCATCTTCCTATGGTGGTGAGTACAATAGAAATTCAAAGATGACATTTTTTATTATTATTTTGTTTTCATTTTTGGAAATTATTCTGCTTACTTTGGCTTTTATTGGCCAGACGTCAAAATTGGACCCATTTTCCTTATTAAGCAATCTTCCTTCTACGGTAAACTTTGCAAAGATGAAACTTTGTAAAGGGAAGACACTTCTTGTTTGTTGTCATAATGGTAAAGATTCTAATTTCTCTTTCATCAATGGTAATACATATTTATTAACTTGATGGGATTAGATTTGCCAAGTTATGGACTGGTATCCATGGACCTAAAATCATTTGAATTAGCTCAAATGTGTTTTTTTCATATCATTTTAGTTGGCCTTTGTATTCATGTTTCAAACAGGATTCATCCTCGAGTTAGAGAAAATTTTTCTCTTATTTCTTGAATTATGAGTATTGTTGTGTTAAATTTTAATTGTTACTATTTGGTCCAGAACTAATTTTCTGGAGACCTTCTTGTTTTAACTCTGCTTTTTCTGAACTTAGTGGCCATCTCCATGGTCAAACCCTAAGAAAATGGAAAGGAGCCATTTTCTTTACATAAGCTTGTCAAAATTTTGCTGAAGGTTTCTGCTAATGTATTTGTGCATCTTCTATTTTCAGGGGAAGATATAAGTGTGTGCGTTTGTCTTACTATCTTGACATCATTATTCATTGAGGAAGGTGTGTGGCCTTATTCTGCATTTGTTTTCCCTCCCTTTTCCCTTCACTAATTTTTGATAAAAGTTAAAACTATAACTTTCTCTAACCTTAAGCTACTGTATCAATATGTTCAAAATTGCAATATATTGCATATATTTTCTTAGGACGTATCATATGTAATGACTAAGGAGTTCTAATGAAGTTGTATTGCATATATAGAGTCATTGAATATATATTCCTGAATTTTCTGTCCACAAGCTTTTTCTTTTTGTGCCTTTCTTTCTCTCTCTCTCTCTCTCTTTGATAATTAAAGGAATATGGCTTTCTCTAAATGGCTAAAAGTAATAATCTCAAGTTTGGATGTCCTCTATGTGTGTTTTATGTATGATGAGTGTGTGTGGCTGTGTAATTATTTCGCACGAACTTTATGGACCAGTCAACAATTGAATAGTCTTGAGTGAGTGCCCTTTTAACCCTCTCTCCCAAAGAACTCTGAGAAATTTTGAAAGTGTTAAAGTCACCTAATTTAAGCTTTTGAGTTAAATAATTATCTATTATATGTTTTAATAGGAGGTGAGAAGTTTGTGTGTGTGGCAAATTTCAATACTGACTGATCTCTAAATATCTAGGATTGCTATTTGTGTGGAGGTTCTTTGGTAGTTATTATGTGGTTGCTTTGGGATTCATTAATTCGTTACTCTAGATGTGTGAGCCATTGTATCTAATGATTATGTTTAATTTGTTCTCATATGGATAGAGCTTCTATTCTTGGGGATGCTATTGACTACTTAAAGGGTGAAAGCTTACTTGTATGAATTTATGATATGTCTTAACATTGTGCTGTTTCAGTTGGTAGTTTAGCAACAAATTATAATTACTTTTGAGTCTTTGCTTTGCTATCCTATCTAATTTATCCAGTTTCTACATCCACATATATTTCTAGGCACCTTATTGAATTTGAATTAATGCCTATTGGTGTCAAGATTTCTGTTTATATGCATTACACAGTCTATTAATCAGTTTTTCATCTTTCTATCTATTATTCATGGTGGAGTACCAATATATTTTTTGTTATATTTTGATTTTACAGAAAAATTACGTTTATCTTTTCTTTATTTTTTTTATATTATTATTCTTGTTTGTGTGATCTGATCATCATAATGTTATTTTTCTTCAAATCTCCACATCTTAATTATTTTTTAATTGAAAAAGAAAATGGCACAGGAATTAAACAATGTTTTTGCAAAGAGGAAATCTTTTAGGAAAAAGTGGGATTATGAAAGCTCAAAGGTTGGGCAAAAAAACTATCAAGTGGAAAGTTGACAAACGCTATTGATACCAGATAGGGTGTTCAAAAAGCTCCTCTACGTTATAATTTGTTGATAAGAGGTCATAATTGCCAACCATTGAGAAGGTTAAGAGTTCTAATGGAAGAGATGTGGAAGTAAGTAATATGCTAATATTTTTCATAATTAGATATGATTTTGTGTGGATGATTTTTTTCATTCTTAAAAGATATGATTTTCTGTCTGTATAAATAATAAATGATATATAAGTGCTTATAGAAATAAATAAATAAATGAGATATAAGTGAAATTTTTGTTATTTAGCCAATTTGTTATTTTTGGTAAGTTTTTTTATTTTCATGACATTTTTTCATTTTCTTATTAGGATAGATTTTTTCTGCTCTTTATGAGTATTTTATGATTCTCTTCATATGTATAGGTAACGAAGATTACACATGATTGCACTCAGAAATCGTTGCAGTTTATACATGAAAGAGAAATTTCTCACCTAGATGTCAAACCTTATAATATTTATGTAAACAATGGTGTTTATAAATTGTCATTTTGGACGTGCAATTCTCACAATAAGAGCTGGCCAATTGAATAGTGATTTTGTATGTTCAATTTATGTAAGGAATGTGTTTTATTTTGTGTTGTTTAGAATGTATCTCTGAAGAGCTGTTGTCTTGGTTTTTGTCCTCAATTCAACGTTTTCAACTTAACTTTCATGAATCTATTCCAAGTTTTAGTGCATGTTATGAGATTATAATGTCATCTTCCATTTCGAAGATGTTATTGTTATCTGCTTTTGCAAAAATAATTTCTATAGAATTATTTTATTCCTCCAACCGGGTGCTATGTATATTATTGGATTGGATGGATATAATAATATAGTATGATTGATGGTCAAGCTTTTGGTATCTGTGATCAAGAAGTTTGGTTTTCTAAAATTTTTAGTATGGTTGGCTTGTTGTATTGTCTGGATGGAGTAAATTTACAGGATAGGTTGCTCATGAACAACTCAGTTTGACAAAAAAATTAAGCTTGATTGGTGGCTAAAAATTTATAAGGTAAATTTAAGCTTAAGAGGTAAATTTATGCCCAATTGTTAGCTAAACCAATCAAATTTTAATGTTACTTTTGGCTGTATGATTTATAGATTTGTAAGAAATTATTTTTTATAATGCAATTATATCATTTGCAGTGGCCTTTCTATTTTTTGCTTTCTTATAATGCAGTTTTTTTTTTGTGTATATTAATTTACTTTTCCATCTATATATAGTTTATATATATATATATAATTAGCATATATATTTTCTCTTCACTGGGTGAACGTCTAGATATTTTAGGCTCCTTTGGTTGTTTGCCTTTCTGCCTTCTCTCTTATTTTGTCCGTCCGTTCTCTTTCATCTTGTCTCTTGGACCCTTGGTTTCTCTAGGCTTTTGCCTTTTTGTTTTATCTTTCCTTATTTGTATATGTTGGCTGCCGTGTTGGCTCTCGATCTTTACTTCTACTTCTCTACATATATGTTGGCTTCGGTGGTGCTTCTTGAAAAGCAAGCGGCTTTGGTTCACTGCGTTCTGTTTTGTAGGTTTTTTTTTAGTCTTTTCGTTTATTTTGTTTGGCGTTGGGATGTTGTTGTTTGAAGGTTGTAGCTTTTTTTCTCCTTTTTTTTTGGAGGGGGGGTTTTGAAGGAGCCGCACTTTGGTTCTTAGTGCAGTGGTTGTTGGTGTGGGGTTGTTTTGCACCCTATTTATCTCTTTTTATGTGATGCAATGTCTAATTTTTTTTGTTCAACTTCAATTAAGCTTGCTCTGAACAAATTTGGCAAATTTACAAGTAGAATCAACTTCCATCGCTTTTTGTATTGGAAACTAATCTTTTGCTTTTCTTATTTGTGCTAAAATCTAATTAATATCCTCAAATTCACTATACTTATCCTAAAAAAATTCATAAAATTTATTTTTCCTTCCATCCATAGAAAATTTTTAATCACCATCAATTTTTTGTAAAAAAAAATATTATTTTTGTTTAAAATAACCAACAAACCCAACTGGGCAAACGTGCATCGCACGTTGCCCCTTGACTAGTCTATATTAAATAAGGTAAACTATAAATAAATTAATAATATATAATTAAGTATAAACAATATAACTAACATGTAATATATAATGCATACATATATAAAACATATTACGAGCTTCAAAATGAGCTCAAACGAGTCAAGCCGAGCTTGTACCAGTTTTGTTCACGAGTCTAAATCGAGTCGAATCAAGTTTATATGGGTTTTACTCGTTTAATATTCAAACATATAATAGTGTTTACAAACATCTCATTTATTAAATGAAATGAGTTCGAACCGAGTATACACAAGCCGAGCCCAAGCTATTCACGAGCTACTCTGTTTATTTGCAGCCCTACTTGCGAGTAAATTTTGTTTGACTAAATTTCTCTGCTGCTGGTTGCCTTTTGCTTTTGCCTAAATAGTGGAATCTAGATTATGATTTGTCACTGGTCGTGGAGTGGAAGCCGTCTAGTGGGCAAGGAGAGACCTCGGTCATGTAACATGGCCAAGGAGTGGAGGCCCCTGGCTGTGGTGAATGGTTGTGGGCGAGCAAGCCTCTAGCCGTGTGCATGGTCGTGGGCGATGAGGCCTCTAGCCAGCTAGTTAGTTCGAAAGGCTAACACCAAGGAAGCCATGGCGAGGAGCCCATGACCGAGGGACCTACCTCGTGGGTGAGGAGTGCCTCACCGACGACAGAGATTGATGGGGGTCATGGTGGCAGTGGTTTTGCTACCTACGAGCCCATGATGGCTGATTGAGCTGAGATATTGCATATTTTAACTATTTAAAACCAATGTATTTCAAATTACTCGTGACATTATTATTGGTTTTAAATGAAAAAATAGTTAATAAGCATAAATTCGAGTTGTGATTTTTAATTGATTAATATCATGTTTATGCTTAATTTTATAACTATGATTTTTATTTCTTATTTTCAGCTTAAATAAATCCGGTTGAAACTTTGGACCAAAAGCACATGCAACTTGATCAAGCTGGCGAACGAAAATCACGGAGCTGGAGGGAGTTGATGTTCAGCTGGTTTTAACAGCTTGAGAAAGAGACGTAGAGAATTTGATTTCTTCGGCTTGAGGGTTGTTGACGAAAAAAAAATGTATATGTTGAGGAGTTTACGGAATGAAGTGTTTTTCTTTGACTTCTTGGCTGGATGGACAAAAACGAATGGAAAGAGATGTGGGAGAGTTTTTCTTCGGCTTGAGAGAGTTGACGTTGGAGAGTTTTTACGGAAAGCTAAAAATTGAGGGAGCTAGCAGATGGAAGCAAGAAGTCATTGTTTACGGAAATGGGAGTTGGATTCTTCTTCAAACGTGATCAAGCAAAGAACAGAAAAAAGGAAAGAAAAAAAAACAGAGAGGTAGACGGAAGAAAAAGAAGCGGCTGGTTTTCGGCGGAAGAAAGTTGAAAAAAGAAAGAAGAAAACACAGCAGATCAAACGAATAGGCTTTTACGGAAAGTCAAGGAGCAGGTTCACGTGAAGGAAAGGAGGGTTGTCTGGGGGGCTTTAGGTGAGCTAGTGGGAGCTGTTTTTACGGAAAGAACACAACGAACACATGCATCAAACTGGAACTTGGGCCCACGGACAACAGCAGCTTACACATGCAGCAACTCACGGACAGAAAATGAGAAGAAAGCTCACACTTACAGACCTTATAATACTGGGGGCTTGAAGCTTATAATAACACTCTTTCTTTTCTTTACATAGTAGACGGACCTTAGGAGAGAACTCCCTGTTTTTCTTAGGCCATGGCTCGTCTGCCAGCTCACTCCACAGCCATAACTCGTTGGCTAGCTCACTACACGGCGATAGCTCATTGGCAAGCACGCACCATGGAAATACCACTCCTTGCCCAGCCACTCCACGGCCATGGGCTGGCCTAACTTAACGTGAATCACCTATAAGGCACATTGCACACCAGCCTCACTTGCTCGGTTGCCACATGCATGGCCCGGTACACCTTGCATGTCGTGTGCACGCACCTCAACCACTTTGACTATGAGTGCTTACGACTCCAGGCATTTCTAGTGCACTATGTATTCGAGTGCATAGTATAAATATTGTGCACAAAAAATACATATGCGTGCTTGTACATTGTGGACAACCACGTGACACGTGCCATGCATGATGCACGACCTCCTCCCAGGCAGTTTGTAACTCGTGAGCTCGAGCTCTGGCCGCGATTTCTACCAGGACCACCGGCGTCCTTTGCGGTTAAGGATGGTCCTGACCACCACAAAAATCTGCGCGGCCCATAGCCCAGAGCCCAATGCAAGTAAGCTTCGACCATTGCCATTGACTCGGTTTCGAATGTGCTTCCAAGTGTAGAAGTGTCAAGTTGTATCAAGGATAAGTCCAGGATCGTATTCCACAGGGACAAAAGGTTATCAAAGCGTATAAGAGATTTGTGAGTAACAAATGAATCGATATGAGAGATGAAAATAAAATTCAAATGCAATGCAAAAAATAATAGAAATTGAAATTAGAGTTTCTGATCAAAAAGGCAAATTAACAAACACTTGGGTTGGGTATGAGACTCTCTTTATTTCGGATCCTAATAATTTTCTCGATTAACAATCCAATCAAGGCATTGATAATCGGAAGATAAAAAAAGTTAAGCTCAAGTTTTGCAATATTTTTTTTTCTAAGGGATTCTCTACTTTACTAGCCAAACACACATTAACGATCAATCGAGAGAAGCCTTGATAATTTTCAAACTTTTGTTGTGCCTTACGTCAACAACAAAACAAGAGCAAGAGCCACAATCTATTTTCAATTTAAATCCAACTAGTAACGTAGTGAAATCAATCTTTATCAACTAAATATTGCATTAAACTAGAATCCTAAAATAAATCAAGTTTCATTCCACAACCCAAGTTTTAAAAATTAGTTACACATGATATTTTTAGTAACAAAAATAAATCTAAGTGGAGTCATGATAAAATCTATGAAAAGAAAAAAAAAAAATGAATAACACCTAGATCTCCACGCCGACTCAACTGGGTAACAAAAAAATAATAAAACTGAAAATGAGTCCTCTGAAAAAACAACTGAAAAACACTACAACGTAAAGAAAAAAAATTGAAACCAGCGTTGAAAGGCCACCGACTCCCTACCCAAACGAAAACTTAAAAAAAACTGCATCTAAAATGAAAATGCCAGCCGACGTCCCCTTCAGTTCTCAGGTCTGAAACGAAAAAAAAAGAATGAGTCTGAAAAAATAAAACACAGCCGTCCACTAATGAGGTCTGGAAACCTCCTCTTCGAAAAGTAAGAATGAATACAATAAATATAAAGCTGCCGCTGAGAGAGAGCCCTGTAAGGTATGAAACCTAAACTAAAACGTAAAAGACAATAAAAACATCCAATGAAACCAGTGGCATATGGAAACTTCCAACTGAAATGAAAAAAATAAACTAAACGACACAGAAGATAAAGGTGCAGCGAAAAAATAAATCCAAATGCTTCAAAAGCAGAGTCTATCTCTCCATAAACGAAAGCTAAAAGAAAGCATAAAATAAAAAGAACCAGCCGCCTCCATCCGAGGTCTGTAAAATGCATAAGAGAAAACTAACACTACCGATTCCTCAACGAGGTCTGTAACTGTAAAATGAAAAGCAGAATACAATCCATGAAAACTAGTGCAATGAGGTCTGTTAAAGTAAAACTGCAGAAAAAATAATATGAAGCAGAAAACAATAAAACTGCCGCCTGGTTCTGAAATACCAAACGAGAAAACCAGCAAATGAAACAAGAAAAACAGGGAGTTCTCTCCTAAGGTCCGTCTACTATGTAAAGAAAAGAAAGAGTGTTATTATAAGCTTCAAGCCCCCAGTATTATAAGGTCTGTAAGTGTGAGCTTTCTTCTCATTTTCTGTCCGTGAGTTGCTGCATGTGTAAGCTGCTGTTGTCCGTGGGCCCAAGTTCCAGTTTGATGCATGTGTTCGTTGTGTTCTTTCCGTAAAAACAGCTCCCACTAGCTCACCTAAAGCCCCCCAGACAACCCTCCTTTCCTTCACGTGAACCTGCTCCTTGACTTTCCGTAAAAGCCTATTCGTTTGATCTGCTGTGTTTTCTTCTTTCTTTTTTCAACTTTCTTCCGCCGAAAACCAGCCGCTTCTTTTTCTTCCGTCTACCTCTCTGTTTTTTTTTCTTTCCTTTTTTCTGTTCTTTGCTTGATCACGTTTGAAGAAGAATCCAACTCCCATTTCCGTAAACAATGACTTCTTGCTTCCATCTGCTAGCTCCCTCAATTTTTTGGCTTTCCGTAAAAACTCTCCAACGTCAACTCTCTCAAGCCGAAGAANCTCACGGGCTAACAAGAGACCATGCATTTAGCCAACATCTCGATAGCTCAGTGACTAGGATGTGCACTGGCCGAGAAGTGACTAGGATGTTCACTAGCCGAGCAGTTTGCATGGCTGAGTTTGGGCTAGAAAACCTAGTGGCATGACCGAGGAGTAAGTGGGGCAGTGAGACCTAATTGCATGATTGCTATGCAGTGGGCGATTAGACCTAGTTGCATGGCCGTGGTGCAGTGGCAACGAGGCTCAGCTCATGGCAACGGTGCAATGGCGATGAGGCTTAGCTGCATGGCCGTGGTGCAGTGGTAACGAGGCTTAATTCATGGCAGTGGTGCAATGGTGACGAGGCTCAGCTACATGGTCGTGGTGCAGTGGCGATGAGGCTAATGGTTGTGTCGCCCGAGGAGCGACGAGTGAAGGGCCGTGGAATCTAGATTATGATTTGTCACTGGTCGTGGAGTGGAAGCCGTCTAGTGGGCGAGGAGAGACCTCGGTCATGTAACATGGCCAAGGAGTGGAGGCCCCTGGCCGTGGTGAATGGTCGTGGGCGAGCAAGCCTCTGGCCGTGTACATGGTCATGGGCGAGGAGGCCTCTAGCCAGCTAGTTAGATCGAAAGGCTAACACCAAGGAAGCCATGGCGAGGAGCCCATGATCGAGAGACCTATCTCATGGGTGAGGAGTGCCTCGCCAACAACAGAGATTGATGGGGGTCATGGTGGCAGTGGTTTTGCTACCTGCGAGCCCATGATGGCAATGGTCATGAGCTTACTTGCATTGGGCTCTGGGCTATGGGCCGCCGCAGATTTTTTGTGGTGGTCAAGGACCATCCTTAACCCGGCAAAGGACGCCGGTGGTCCTGGTAGAAATCGTCGGCCAGAGCTCGAGCTCACGGCAGTTACAAACTGCCGTGGGAGGAGGTCGTGCATCATGCATGGCACGTGTCACGTGGTTGTCCACAATGTACAAGCACGCATATGTATTTTTTGTGCACAATATTTCTACTATGCACTCGAATACATAGTGCACTAGAAATGCCTGGAGTCGTAAGCACTCATAGTCAAAGTGGTTGAGGTGCGTGCACACGACATGCAAGGTGTACCGGGCCATGCATGTGGCAACCGAGCAAGTGAGGCTGGTGTGCAATGTGCCTTATAGGTGATTCACGTTAAGTTAGGCCAGCCCATGGCCGTGGAGTGGCTGGGCAAGGAGTGGTATTTCCATGGTGCGTGCTTGCCAATGAGCTATCGCCGTGTAGTGAGCTAGCCAACGAGTTATGGCTGTGGAGTGAGCTGGCAGACGAGCCATGGCCTTAGGCACAGAGTTCTCTGGCCTCAATGCATGGTCGTAGGCGAGGAGACCACTGGCCGTGGTGCCTGGGCGGTCCTCCAGTGGAAGAGGGGAGACCTCAGGCGTGAGCTAGCCAAGGAGTTCAATGCACATTTCGTGCACAGGGTGCATGGCTTCAAACCACCGTTGCCCACCGCGTGTTGGGGAACAACAATGGCCTTCAGGCTGGGACTAAATATACCAACAGTCCACATGATGGCTGCCGACACCCCTATTGTGACATAGTGGCACTGGGCCGAGGAGTCTCAACCATATGTAGACTCATGTCCATGGCTGGCACGAAGAATATCTCAGCCAAAGGGAGGTGGTCAACGACCAATCCATGAACAGATAGGTTGTTGTCGGTGAGCCCATGCAACTCGTGACATGACCTTGCGAGTACTCAGCGTTCCTCATTGCACGGCAATGGGCCACCCTCAACCTATCAGGGAGGTCGGCAATGCCTTCCACTCAGACAAAGCATGACAAGCAACCAAAGGGGGGTGCCAGTGTCCTCGTCAGCACCGTGGCCAAGGGGTGAGGTCATCTCGATGCACTGCGAAGTGCACCTGCTGACGAAGCATGCACAGGCCCTCGTGGTTGGAGGTCGATGGTGGCGGTCCAAATGGAAGGCCACCAGCACCTCCGTAGGCACCATGGCCAGTGGGTGAGGTGCATCTCGGTGCATTGCAACGTGCACCTACTGACTAGAGCATGCACAGGCCTCCGTGATCAAAGGCCAGCATAGTGGGGACAAACGATGCCGACGCTCCAAATGGGGGGCCTCCGGCACCTCCGTAGGACCCTCAGCCAGTGGGTGAGAGATGACTTGGGTGCACATTCACCCCTTTTGTGTCATGTCTCCCAATGCACTATGCACACTTGGTTTGTGCCACGTGCATGTGTCTTGATATTGTGTATGTGAAGATGCATTGAGTGCAATACAACTCAAGTGGTTGGCCTGTTAATTGTTTGTTATGCACTGTGCACTAAAGTGCAGGGAAAGTGTAATGCACTTAACCGACTGGGTAAGGGAAGATTTACTCATCCACTTGCTGCAACAATGTTTTTTCATAAAAATATAAGTCAAAAGGTTGAGAACACTTATCTGGTAAAATTTCATCTTCTCCTTCGAAAGTTATTTAGCATGCCGAAAAATTGTTCTTCTTTTGCTTCCAGTGTAAAAAATAAATTGATTCCAAAGACGGCACCAACTGTTAATGCCAAAAATCGCACAATAGTCCAAAAGTAGAAAAATAGTCATTCTCGACTAGCTATAACGATCTGGGACTCATTTGATGTAGTTTGGAGCCCTCAGCGTGGTCCGATGCTGCTGTGCACATGTCCATGACGGTGAATTAAAAATAAATATTGAGAATGTAAAAAAGAGATCAGACACACAAATTTAAGTAGTTCGGCATATTGCTTACGTTTACGAGGGTTTTTGGAGAGGGAAGAGTCCACTATAATATGTTTATTTACAGTCTCTCTCTTCTCATTGTACAAGAGAGATCTAAATTATATTTGCTAGAGAATCTCTTTGTGGCTGGAGATCCTGTCATGAGATTGAAGAAGCTAAAGAAGTGGTTGAAGTCTCTTTTCAAATCGTTTGGCCGTTTTCTTTTATATGCCTACTCTTTTTGCGTGCCCTTAGGGAGTGGTGAAAATTGATGCCTTCCCTTGGTCTCAAACATCTCATTTACTTTCCGCTTCTTTGCTTTTTTGCTTTTCCTCTTATCCCGGCACTCTCCTTTTGCTTATCTCCTACTTATCTCCCTTTCCTCTCCCTCCTTTTGTCTTCTAGTGGAGAGACCTCCCCTTAGGCTGGGCCTATTAGGCTTTTTGGGCCACATATATTTTATCCACCCCACTCTCCATTTCAACTATTGAAAATTCTAAAGCCAAAAATAAAAAAAGGCAACAAGATTGAGACATGAATCGAAAGAGTATATCAATACCACAACTTGCACAACCATCTAATTGTTTTCTTACTGAAAGAAAGCAAAATAGTCAACACCTTGTTTTTGTTATAGATGATCATGATCTAGCAAGATGGAAACGCACATTGTGACTTCTCCATCCCACTCTCGTATTAAACATCACAGATGCAAGTCTCAGAAGACTGCCAATTTTCTCTACAAGGATTGCTAGCAAAGAACAAAAATTGTATACCCGACCTACACTATTTCTGCTTCACTTTGAAGGTCCAGGATATTTTAGTAGTCTTTAGTTCCAAAGTTTTTGCAACACAACTGTGAAGGAATTGTGCGAACAGGGTGATGTGGCAGTTGCTGCAAAAAAAAAAGCCATCTTAGAGCAGTGGCATCGGTTTATTCAAATTACTTTTCATCTTCCTATTTGACCAACTTCTTCAATAAAGGCCCTACATCGGATTGGTTAAAGGCTTTTCATATTAATTTTAAGCTACAGTATTTTCATCTCTTTTTTCATCTTTGAAAAGTCCTGTAGCACGTTCAAAGACATTGTTTATTATTTCGCACTCTCTCTCGCGGTTCATTTCCTTCCTCTTCCCTCCCGCGAATCACATCTCTTCTTCTTCCATTTTTTTTTCTTCTCTCTTTTCTTCTTCCCTCTCCCGTGTCTCTCCCTTCTTTCTCCCTTCTATTTTTTTTTCCTGTTCTTCTTCCCTCTTTCTCTCACGCAGCTCCTTCTTCATTTTTCACTTCCTTCTCTCGAGCACGGCACTGCCACGGCTTCACTCCAACGCCGATCGCCCAACAACACGGTAAAATCCGAAACCCTAACATTGATTCTTTCATCTTGATTTTGTTTTTTGGGTTTGATTTTCAAGATGTTGTTGGGATTTCTTTGGTGGCATTTTACTCTGGTTTTATCAGTTAAGGCATACCCATTCCGTATACCCATCTTTTGGATTTGTTTGGTCTCGCTCAGTCTTCATTTGTTTGGTGATATTTTGCACATTGTCGTCTGCGATCCTGTGTATTGGAGGTTCAAATGCTGTTCCTTTTTCTGATGTGAATATATATATTTTCTGAATATGCTAAGAGAGCACCGGATTACAATGGGTACTCTGTTTTTGAGTTTTTTACAATGGTTAATCTGAATCTGGTCTAAGTAATCCCTTTGAACTGGAAATCAATATCACATGGGTAAGCTTATATTATTATCATTATGTGGGCACAGAGAATTGGAGGCAGTTTTCGTTTAAGAGGAACAACTCGTTTAAGGGCACCCAAGGATAATGTCCAACTTGGGGAGGTTCAAGTCTAGCTAAACCTGTTTTAGTATTGTACTTCGGAACTTTATATGAGTTCCTCACTTGCTCTCATATATATGTTTCTGGCTTAAATTGTAATCAATGATTCAATACATGAAACTGTACCAAGTATTTTATTGGGAACATATTGCCGCATATGATGACTTTCTGTTTATTTATATTCTGAATATTAATTTTCTTAAGGGCTTATCTTGGTGATAGCATCAGCTTCATGTCGTTAAACATGACCTGAAATTCTTGCCACAGTGCCACAACATGACTGGATGATTGAACTAGCTTGAGGAATTTGTAATTTGTAATTGTTTGTTTTAGTAACATAAGGAAAAATAAAATCTACCCCTATACAAAGCTCATTTACATCTTAAGTAGGCAAAACCAACCTTTTCCAACCTTAAAAATCTTATCACCACTTTAAACATGTTGTGCATCTGCTACAAGTAAAGAAGAACACCTAACACCCTTGTTTGAATGCTGGTTTTGACTATCTAATTGATTGAATTGAATGCTGCCTGTGTTATTGGGCTGATTTCAGTCTTCAGAGATGGCTCATCTATGGTTGTTTCGTGTGTAGATATATGGGTGCAAATAATCTCCTCGAGCCATTGAAACAGCATTTTTTAAAAAGTCAAAATAAATAGGAATAATTGAGTTTACTGCTGAAAGATTTGAGATTTGAAATTTTGAATGATCAATTGAATTTGAAAAGAATGGTTACTGGTTATAGCTCATAGGCCTAGTTTGGGACTTTAGAGCTTGAAGTGGTGTTCATTTATTGGGTTGAGTATTATGGCCAGAATGAGAATGAAGAACATCAATATTAAAAAATGAACAGAGTGCTTAGTGTTGATACATAAATGTTTTATCTTAATTCATCTTATCATTATTGGTAGGTAATCACTCTCTTTTGATAGGTAATCACCATAGACGTATTGGGACCATCTTTCATATTGTTCCAATCTAAGAGTTGTCCTGAAGGCCTCTTTCTCCAAGAAGCTAGGCCTCTTTGATAGGTATGTTATTTAGTATTAAACTTTGGACAACACTTTATGTACTGAGCAGTTATTTTGTAATTATGAGTCTAGTCCTGATTTTGTACATGATTATTTGAATCAAGGATGGACACCACATTTGATGAAGATCCCTTTTTTACCACTCTGTTGCAAAGTGGTGAACAAGGAATCTCTAGTACCTTGATGACTAGCAGCCATGATAATGTTGGACTCCAAGCAACACAATTGGCAGGTGAAAAAAGGCCACCAAGTAAGAAAACACAACGAGGTGTGTCTTTCACCGTAGAGGAGGACAATCTCCTCGTGTCAGCTTGGCTCAATATTAGTGTGGATGCTATCCGGGGGACTGATCAAAAATATTCACAAATGTGGGAGAGAATTAGTGATTATTACAATGAGTATAAAAAGCCTAGCATGGCAAATCGTTCTGGAGAGTCATTGACCAATCGATGGTCGGTGATCCAAAAATGCACAAATAAGTTTTATGCTGCTTTGGCCCAAGTAGAATCATTGCATCCAAGTGGTGCAACAGAGCAGGACAAGGTATGAGTTTCTAACTAAATTTGATTCAAGAATTATTTTACTGAAATTTTATTATCACATTCTCACTACATTCGCATATTTAGATTGAAAGAGCCAAAATCTTGTATAGAGAGACTGAGAAGGCCACATACAACATGGAACATTGTTGGTGTCTATTAAGACACCAACCAAAATGGCAGCAGCACGTTTCCATATTGTCAACGAGGAGGAAACCACATGGGAAACGCACTGCCATTGCGAACTCGACTCCACTAGGAGACGACACTTTAGATGACAACGTAGAAGTCATTTTAGAGAGACCTCCAGGCAAGAAGGTTGCGAAAGAAAGTGAGAGAAAGAGGAAGGCTAGAGAAGCTTGTGATGCTGAATTTGCTGAGGCCTTAAATGGCATGAGAAATGATAGAGCCATATACATTTCTGAGAGAAGACAAGAGATTGGCAAGAGTAATTCTGTGGCAATGGCTTTACTAGTGGAGAAAAAGAGGAAGAATGATATGTTAAAAACGAAGATTGATATGAAGTTAATGAAATTAGATCTTGCTGGGATGAATAGAATGCAGCAAGAGTACTTCTTGAATATTCAAAAAGAGATCTTCGAGGAATCACGGAAGCGATTTTCATCTACATCTACACCTCCATCTCCACCTCCATCTTCATCTTTTGATTTTGAAGATGTGTAGCCATCTTTGTTTCAACATGTTATTATCTACTTAATATTATTTTGTTAATAGAAACACAATTAGTTTTAGTAGCTGGGCAGCCACATGTGGTGTTAAATACATGTGGCTGGGCAGCAACTATTGCTAACTATTTTGTGGCTTTTTGTTGGGACTGTTATGTAGGGCTGTTGGACAGACTTTATGTTAGAGATACTGTTATTTTGTAGGGCTGTTGGGCTGTAATTATGCATGTAGATGCACACAAGTGTTGTTGGAGTTAGAATATTGTCAAAAATCTGATGTTGCCGATGCACACAAGTTGGGTTGTTATTTTGGGCAGCATTAAGTTGTCACATATAAATGTTGGGTTGTTATTTTATTATATGCTGGTGGGGGGTTATTTTCTCATGTTATTTTATTATATTTTGAGTTTATTATATTATAGAAATGGGATTATTATGGATTGTGTACATATGGAATTTTTTTTTACATATGAGATTTTGTCATCTATATACATATAAGATTATTATATTATAGATTGTTTGATTATGAATATGAAAAGGAATATGATTATTGGAGGTTATATCACATTAGAAAAATAAAATAAAAAAGTAATAAAAAAATAAAAATTATAAAATAATAATATTTTATTATTATAGAGAATGTGATAGCTAATCCAATGTAGGTTTTAAAAGTTAAGTGATTAGCTAAAAAATAAAAAGTTACATATTCTTCAAATTTTGAAGATTAGGATAGCTAATCCAATGCCAATGCTCTTAGCCATACTGCAAGAAAAAAAGCCATCTTATCCATATTCATCAAAGGGGGAACCACCCCACAGCAGCATCAAAAGAGATTTAATACCAACTACTTATCAAAAAGGAGGTCTAATATCAATTGTGTGAAGACAACTGAATCCAGTGTGCAATTCATTTCGATAAGATAGATAGATTTCCCCCTATTAGCACTTATTCAAGTACTCCAATAGTTTCTCATCTCCTATGATAAGCATTGAAGGAAATGTAGGCCATTGTGAAAAATTCATGCCACTGTCTACCATAACCACAACCTAACTGTGGCATAACATACCCAATCCATATAAGATGACACCACACACCCATCCCGAAAATTTGAAACTTCGAAGCAATTCTTCCATTCATGTGGGACATCATACAAATTATTTTATAGACCTAAACCTATATGGTCAGGAGCAGAAAACTGGAAGACCACAATATGGATGAGGCTGACTAATAACTAATGCTAATAAAAAATACAAAGGGGGGGTCATGTATACACCAAAATTTTGAAGACAAATCCTTTTTACTTATCACAAAAAATTTGAAGACAAATGGTTAATGAATGCGTGTCTGTGTCTATGCCTGTCATTAGAATGTGCAAGGCTACCATTCTGCAAGAAAGAGGGGCTCTCTACGCAACCTTAGCCTCAGCCATCAGTGTCTCAGCTAAAAGGTACATTAATAAAGTGGGAGTCTTTAAATACCATAAATGGCCACAACTGCATAGAGGAAGGTTGCAGTTTATCTGTAATCCTTGGTGATGCAACTAATAAGGTCCCATCCTTCGGAATACCTAATACATAAAGCAGATAGAATTAAGGTAAAGCTTGATACAAAATACCAAGTACACATTAAAATTCCTGACTAAAGCGGGTGACTGAAGACACTATGAAATCATTTGGATGGTTGGTTACAAAATATCAATGGTGCGTTTGGATGGTTGGATTTATGGAGATGGTTTGGATTTGGGTACTTTAAAATCCAAATACTCTATCCGGATGATACATTGAAATTAAATTTGACCAGATTTTAACCTTTCAAAATCTTGAATTTCAAATTACATTAAAAGGGAAGGAATTTGAAATCATGGCGTTGATTTGAAATCCAAATCCAAATTATTCTAAGCACAAGCTAGAGGAATTGTTCCTTTCACTTCTCAGTAAAGCAAATGCAACGTGCTAACTCAGAAAAATAGTCACTTGACAAACAAAATCTTTCAACAATTAAGTTTAGAAAAATTATAAAATTGTGAAACCATTTCAAAGTCAACAAAACGCCTAAACGAAAATACCATTCCAAAAGTAAATATTTGAGTTTATATCCTAAAATAAAAACAAATTTCATAGATTCCCTGGAAGAAACTCGTGGCCACAATGTCAACTAGGGAAGCATTACTCATCTCAGCCCCTAAAAGACTAGTAGAAGGATGCATACAAACGGAAACTACTCAAGAAACTCTCGGAACCCACAAGATAGTAGTTAACAAAATCCACAACTAGAAACAGAATTGAATTGTCAACCTGGATTCATTTGCATTTATGACAACCACCAAAAATAAGCTGGTAGACATGTATTTCACGCGCAAGAACTAGTTAATCAGGTCCTAGATGGTGAATAACCAAGATCCATAAATTTCAGTTTCCCTGAGTTTCCTCCATTTCCAGGAAAAGGATTACGCGATATAAGGTAAAAAGGTCGGCGAGACGTCGAATTATACGACCAAAATAAAATTTCCTTCGGAGACCAAAAAGACATTTAACAAGCGAGGGAAAAAGGAGATCGGATAGGAGAGGACCTCGAGCTCGGCGGACTTCATGGCAATGGGGATGCAGATGAGGAAGACGCCGGCCATGGCGATAGCGGTATTCCAGCGCCAGTGCTTGGTCCTGCAGTACGGGCCGCCCGTCATGCTCCAAACCTTGGCTCGAAAATCTCCTTGGGTCGCCTCCCCATGTCCATGGTCTGCTCCACCCCCCATTGATCACCACGCTTTATCTCCCTCCGTCTTTCTGTCTCCTTCGTCTTGAACTGCAACTAAAACCCTAATTAGCAGATGATAACCAGAGATACATGAGCACAGTTATGCATATTGGGTAGGTTATGGCCGATTCTTTGATTGGGTTATTACTGAGGAAGAACGAGCCTAGGACCGATTCACTGTTTGACAGTGCAGTAGTTAGTTTTTCACTTTTTTTTTTTTTTAAAGGTCTAGATAAAAATAAAACTGTAATGATTATAAAAGGGGTAATTAAAAATCGAGTATTCTTATGGGATTATCTAAATGTAAATTATACACAATATAATATGATTTTATATCTAACTATTTCACCCAAAATTTATTTATATATTAGATTATCCATCTATTAGTTAAAATAACAATAATTTATTATAAATTTAATATTATTTTTTTAAATTTTTTATTATTAATTTTTTTCTAAATTAAGAACTTATATGAAAATATATTATTATTTTTTATTAAATAATATGAAAAATTAATGTAGGAGGAAGAATGAGAATGTGAATGGAGAATAGAGGAAGAGAGAGAGTATAAAGATATTATTTTTTATTCATTTAAATGTGAAATAATAACAATCAAATTTGATTCTAAAACTTAATTTTACTGTAACTAAAAGTCACAAAAATTGAAATTAGATAATTCAATGTAGAACATTTTCAAATTCTATTAGCTAAATTTCTCATTGAATTTACATTTGCACAATCCAATGAGAATGTTTAAGCTTCTTACTGCCTTTTTTTATTTATATAGTTTTAAAATTTTCAAATTTGGCACAATTTCTTTTAAAAAAAATTAATAAATTTGGAACACTTATAAAAAATATTTTTTTAATAATAGATTCATTTTCTAATGTGAATGTGGAGCTTAAAATTACATTGGTACAAAAACTAGTCATTCTTCTTGAACGGTTGTGTTTAGATGGTGAGGTGATTTCAAATATCTTGTGAATAGTAGTGAAAAAAGTAATGATAAAATAATAAATAGTAATGAAGTATTCTCATAAGAGTTGTTCTACAGAGCAGCCACTGTAGCAGCACACTCAGTGCACTCCCTACGTGGCTGCTTCTGTCTTATTCTTTTTTTTTTTTTTTTTAACACCCAAAACCTGCTTTTTGAGCGGATTTAAAATTAGGTTTCTTTTTCACTCCCATTCAACAACAATTGAAACTCGGATTCCAGTGTCTCAGTTTTGTGGAAGAAGCTATATCTAATTTGAGGTTGTTGTTCAATTTGAGCAACAAGTCTTTCTGATGGTCCAAACATTTGACAGAGACCAGAAAGATCAGGAAGCCGGGCAAAACTAAGCATATGGGTATCAAGAAAATTGATAAAAAGAACGGAATTCTCATTAGAACCTTGAAATGTTACCACGAGAGAGTAGGAAAAATGGATCTGGAAGGAAAAATTGACCGCTCCTCTGTTGACTACAACCTTCGATCTCTTCCAATCCTTCTCTTCCTCTCTTGGGTTTCCAAATCCGAATGGTTTTTGCCTTTTTTTGGTGGTAGGGACTCAGATCCACAGGTTCATGGGCTTTTATCTTCGTCAAACCCCCATTAATTCCATCACCTCAATGGTAGTTTGCAGGTCCATTTTTTGGAACAGCCATTGTTTGGGTCTCCATGTATGCTTTCAGAGCAAGAATTTCAGATTTTCGGAATGGTTGAGAGCTGAGAGACGTAATTCTTAAAACCGGTTCAGTGTTTTAGTGAATCCGGTCCACACGTAATGTGTGCGATGGATTTACCCAAACAGTGGCTGCTCCAAAGAATATTTCTTCTCATAATACTCTATCCAAACTAACCCAACTCCAATCCATATGTGGATCAGTTTTTTGGATGATAAGCATTATGAATACTATAACCAAACAAAAAGAGGAAGCTGTTAGTTTCATTATTGGTGCGTGTCGAGAAATGCAAGATTATCTTTGATATATTAAACAATTGTAAAAGCTGTTCATTTTACTTTTACTTTGAGGCCTTTTGTTGTGCTTTTATGTTCACTACAACATTTATCGCTGAAAAAGAAATTAAGAGAATAGGTATCTGTATTTTGGAATGTGATGCCAATAGAATAGGCAAACCAACTTCAACGATTTATTTTCATATGAGTCTATGAAAGCTACATGAAATTTTAAAAAAATAATAATAATCACTAACAAATAACCAAGGACAACAAAATCATGTCCTTTTATTCTAGAAAGCAATATACAACACTTGATGGCTTGGATTGGAGGGAACTGGGTCATTGAGAATCATTGTTCATGCTACACCCTTGGTAGTAGCAGTTGTACTACACTGAGGATGCAATTTACAAGATCTTGGTGGCCTCAAGATTTAGCTTCAGTAGTGAGTGTCAATCTGACACCATCTATGAATGAAATGGGGGAAATATTTAGTGTCTGAACTAGCTTGTCTATGTTCATGGATATGTCAGATGGGGACTTGACGCCTCGATCAACCTGAAGAATTATTTATAGGAAAAAAAAAATGTTGACATCGACTGGTACAAGGATGTCTAATGCCCAGAAAGTAAGACATCGAAAGGAAGCTGTTGCTCAGAAAAATGAGCAGAAAGAATTTCGCTTAAATGTGATTGCATGATCCAACTGACAGAAATTATCATGAGCTAGAAAATGTTGTATCAAATGAAGAACTGATGGCAATGAAGATATACAAACCGATGATGCAGACACTGGCTTGATCAAGGAGGTGTCGTATCCTCTGATATGTGCCACAGCCTCAGCCATTTGTAAACGGGATACCCTATCAGGTCCACCAACATTTAGTAGCAATTGCATTTGCTTCGCCTCTGGTAGAAACATCATGAATGTTGAAGTCATCATTAAAGATGTGAGATACAGCACGTACAGAGAATACAGAGGACTACAGGCATCAGAGCAAATACATAAAAGCAGAAGGCTGGAAACATCCGCAAGTGCCATAAGTTTGGCAATGGTACTGGACATTTAGTCCTTGTCGCTATTCCTGGATCCAGGGGGCAATATGTGAAAATTCATGATGTGTGTGCACCATGAGTCATAACGCATAAAGATCTCAGTATTGGGTCCTTTTCATAGACGGTGTACTAGAGGGCAACTTTGGTATTGTGATGCCTTCATGGAGGACGTGCTTTACCAAAAATGTTGACCAAGTCCTTTTCATTGACAATGTATTAGAGGGCAACTTTGATGTTGTTTACCATTTATATCACCAGTATTTTAGCTCGGATACTATAAAATCATACCTGACATCCATCTGCTTGTCAAAACTTGTATAATAGTCACAACGTCCTTGACATAAACTGGGCAGCGAAACTCATCATGAAAGAACTCCATTTTCTCTCCTTTGGAGAGAACACCATCAATCCACTGCATCAATTAGGTATTAGGTGTCAACTCATCATTTAAACACAAGATAATAATAGTTTCCAAATTATTAATTCTGTTCTTTAACTTTGTCAATTCTTCCCAATAAAAAGCAGCTCCTCTTTCTCACGGCCACAATAAAACCAGTCACTTGAAAAGGCAATTACAAGATATAACTCTTTAGCTATGTTATGTGAACAGTAACCAGTGTTTAAATTTTTATTATACCCGTATCCATACAATCAATTCTACCATCTTTACCTTTCATGTTTTGTTACCTTTTCACTGGAAAGTTATAAGAACTTTCTATCAAATAAATAATGCTATACCTGAAACTTATCACATTGTCATCTCGGCCCAAAAATCTTACCAACATAATTGTGGACAGTGAAATTTAGTATTAAACACGAAATTTTATAAAAGTCAAAGAAATACCCAAAACAAATCTTATAAAAGTCATAAACATTAAAGTATTAAACACAACTTGTTCTAGCATCCATGCAACGAAGATAAACTGATCATGTTACCTCTGAAAGCAATTATTCAAAAGAAATGCTAAATGTACTTAAGAAAAACTTACAAAAAACTTAATTATCCACATGTCAACTATTGATGTGCTAAAGATTATGAAATTTGAAATTCAAAATTTGAATTTGAAAAGAAAACTGATAAAATGAGTTTTGTAAGTAAAAGTGTAAGTAAAATTGCAAGTGCATGTAGCACTACTCTGTTCAAAAACTTTCATCTATTGTTTAGGACAGTGACCTATTATTTTGGATAATTCTGACATCTCCATAACCATAAACCACAAAGACGTATGAGGTTCCAACATGCACAGTTTATGTATACAATGACAACTATTATGAGTAGATTTCACTGCCATAAAAAACAAAGTCCATACTTGGAGAAAGAATGAAGCAGGTTGCAAAACTATATGTAAAAAACTATTAAGTGAAAAGAACAATGAAAGAACCTTAAAACACAGGCACTTGCTTAGAACATAGCAGTTTGCAACAAGCTGGAGTGAAAAGGCATATTTTATTCTTCCTCTTATTTATAGTTAGGCTACATGTACTAGTCTCTTATCAGATGCATTAGTTATCCAATAAACTTGCAGATGTACAATATAAGGCTTGAATTGCGTGTACACACCTGAATTGGAAGAGATTTTGGAACAGGTGAGATTGTCTGTGGCCCAAAAATAATACTGCTTCTCAATATTGCAAAGTTCAAGCATTTTTCAGAAACATACTTCTCTGCTGCCACCTTAGATTCCCCATAAACATTCACAGGCACAGTTTCATCTTCTTCCTTGTAGAAGGACTTCACCCCTTCATAAACTGTTTGAGAACTTATATCATATACGATCTAGCCACAAAGCCAAGTGTAAATGCACAATGGAAAGATAAATGAACGAGAAAGAGAGAAGCTATGTCTGAGCATTGTTGTGATTCAAGCAAAATACAAAATAGAAAAGGCCCATGAGCTGTAGCTCAAAAGGCACTCCCTCCTCCATAAGAATCTGGTGAAGGGTGAGATCGCGGGTTTAGATCTCATGGGTGTTTCATTCTAGTAATGCAGGAGTGCTTACCTTGATCAGTTGACAATTGAATTAGAAGGGTACTAGTCTCTTTAAAATTTGATAACCAAGTCACGAGAGAAGATGGCACATTAATGGACATGGCAGCAGATGGATCCATTTCACAGGCACGAGGTGCAGAGAGTGCAGCACAATTCACAACCACATCAGGCTGGCATTTCAAAGATGATACGCTTGTCAGCGCATAACAACACTGAATAAAATATTTTCCTCTTTTTTTAAAAAAACAGTATATTGGATTATTCAACATCTATGATAATTGGCAGCGGACGAAACTTTCAAGCATTTCAGATTTTCTGAGTTCTGGATAGTCAGTAACGGCTTACCTAGTTACTCCAAATGCCATAACTAAAGACTTGATTATTCTCAACTACGGAATGAAAGGAAGATAGCAATCCTCTTATACACCCAAGGACCTTATCCTAGTTTCCAAGCAACTTCTGATGGGGAAGAAGAAAAGCATAAATCAATAGAACCCATAATACAGTTCGCAGTTACAGGCACTTAAGACTGTTTTTCTTTTCACGGGCCATTTTGAGCACAAAATGCAGCAAGCAAAAATTTAGACCCACTAATCGAATTTAATCAATCGTACAAAGCCCAGAGATATTTTTATTCTTTTCTCTTAACATATAGATTCAAACACTATCTGCTTAGCAAATTCACCAATCAAAATTACAATTTGTTATTCTGGGTGAAAACAGACCTGGCCAAATGTTTGTGAAATGGCTTCAAACCCTTGTCCGGTTATGAGATCAACATGGAAAGCGAGAAAATAAGGAAGGGCATCAAGCAAAGCCTGAGGGAGATTTGAGTGGTACGTGAATGCCAGATCAAATGGGTCACCTTGGATCTCCGAAAAGCCTTGCAATAGGTGTTGTCCCAAGTATCCCGTGCCTCCCACCACCAAAACTCTCTTCTTAACCATCTTCTCTGTATCTCTTTCTCTAGAAATGGTGGGGGCGTTTAAGAGTGAATTTTTTCTTTTGAGTTTGCCGTGCGAGATCTCTGAGCAGGGAAGAAGTTCTCTATATGATGCAGTTCTAAGATTGTCTGCTTTCGATAAATGGACTGGCTCCGTTCGCAATTTTTTTAGGCAGGGGTAGCTTACGAAGTTTCAGTTTTCATTCTCATTCAGAGGACAGACACTGCCCGCTGTTTCTCATGCCTCCGGGAAAAGTGAAAACAGACGTTAACGTTAACGGCACGGAAGGTTGTAATGGGAATAGAAGTTACCAGTCACAGGAATGAACAAGTCGGATCGGGAATGTGGCTATTCCGAGTTTGGACTCGGATTCTTGTGTCCTTTTTACGAAGATCAGTACAACTATTTTTTTTTTCTCAGAAAGTAGAATATTTATAGATAAATTAACGAAAGTAAGATACAAATTTGATAGGGTGGGAGTCCCCTACAGTTTTTCCAAAGCCAACACACGTTACAACACAAAAAAAAAAAAACAAACGGGGTGATCAGAACCAAACAAACGGCTCACACCCAATTCCCACAAGGGGAAAACCGTTTAGTGACAGTCTTTAAATAGTCTATTAAACAGACTATAAAACTGTAGCTGGAAGCAGCAGTGCAGAGGGTTGTGCTACAACTTGTTGGTCTGGACTAACTAGAAAGAACTATCACATCCATTTTCACTCGATCTTTAGTTAGGGAAAGTAGCAACATAGTGTAGCATCCGAAAACTATGTCGAATCTCCAGCGAGCAAGCGTTACCGGTAGTGGCGGCGCGTGCAGGCCACGCATCACATCTGGAGAGAGAAGACTAGTAGGATCTAAAAGATCCGATGCCGCAAACCCAGAAACTGCTGCTCGTGGTGGCAGAAGGTCCACTGAGGCGCAACGGCGCTTAGCGAAAATCACGCACAGCATAGGCCGCGCGTGAGACAAACGTGCCGCTTGAATGGGCCGATATCTTTTGCCAGTTTGACGATCGGCACCTGGAGAAGCTGAAAATGGGGCGCATGTCCGCCCTTGGCCGTCGAAAAGTAGTAGATCGGCAAAGTTGAACGGAGCAACGGGAAATGAGCTAAAAAGGGAGGGAAAAAATAAAGAAAAAGGGAAAAGAAGGCCATGGCCGGCGAGGAGGGGAGGTGGGTGGTGGAACCGAAGCACCAACCCCCCTCCCCTCGGTGAACGAAAAAAATTTTTGGGTTGAGCGATAGGAACACTGGAGAGAAAACAAACGCTGGAGCCAAAAGACGAGTGTGAATTCCAGTATAACTATTACTCTCAATTTTTTTTTTTCCTAAGCAAGCATATTATAGTAAAATTAATCGTTACAAGATACAATAATCAATAGGGTAAGAGGCATCAACATTCATCCCAAACCAACAAATACAACACAGGAAATAAAAAAATGGATCTAGATCAATGACTTCACCCCATCTATTTCTCACAAGAGAAAACCGCTTGAAGAAGTTTTGATGCAGCCCGAAAATGAACTGTAAGTTTGCAACTGGAAGTCGCAATGAAGAGTTGTATATTGCATTTTGCTGGTCTGGACTGGTTACCGGAGACTTCCACTACTTATTTTTCACGATCTTTGATTAGGAGAAGCAAAAATATAGGGAGATAGAAAATTGGAGATACACCAATATGCCAGAAGATGACAGTCTGGGACAATAGTGGCCTGTGGGAGCCACGCGCGTGATAGGAAAGAGAGGAATGGTCGGGTCTAAAGGATCTGATGTCGTTGGGTTCGAAAATGCTGTGTGTGGTGGCACGAGGCCCCCTTGGTGCGGAGGTGCATGAGATCCAAGCGCAGTTTTGAGCCACACGTATGACTCACTCGCCACTCCAATTGGCATCATGCTTCTACCGCAAGAGAGATCGGCGACTGAGGAGACCTGTAGTGGGGCACGTGGTGGTCAAAGAGAGCCGAAAGGTAGTAGATTGGTGCTTCTCCTTGCCATGGACAAAAAACTTCAAAAAAAAAAACTAATAGAAAATAAATGGTACAGGAGCTGGACAGCTCAAAGGGGAGGAATGAGAGAAGAGCAAAAGCTCCACCTCCCTTTGGGTTAAGGATCTTGGATTTTTTTTTTATAGAGAAAGAAATTGCCTTCAGAGTGAAGACAAAAAGCGACAACTATTACTCTCGTTTAAACATTGAAATGAAAGAAGAAATCGATTGCATTTAAAGGTGACATAAATTCACCTATGACCCTAGAAGATGGTTAGGATAATGGGTAGCCCGATTCTTCTGCTTTTTGAATAACAAATTTCATTTATTTATTGAAAATAATATTACAAAAGTTTGTCAACCTAGATAATATGAGGAATTACATCGTGAAAAGACAACCATTGTAAACAAATGTCATCCATATCCCAAACATATTTTGCTAATCTATTTGTAGTTTTATTGTCTAACCGATGAGAATGTTTAACCTTACAATTCCTGAATCTCTTCCTCAATTCTTGAGTTTCTTTTATAAGATTTCTCAGCAGAGACATGAATCTTCTTTCTCTTGTATCTGTTTTACAATTAATAATAAATCACTCTCCATTATTAGATCATAAATGCCTATATTAAGACATTATTGTAGACCTCTAAACATTGCTAAAAGCTCAATCTCCTTTAGACCTTATACTTCCTTTTATTTTTTACTTGTAGCCATATGATATCCCATATGATAAAGATAAGGGTATATGGTGTATGTAATTCCACATTATTTGAGAAGGAGAAATTCTTGCTCTTTATAATATTCCAATAGGGCTCCAATTGTATCATTGACTAGTCCTTTTAGAGTATAAGTCATGTGGTTTGAGTCTTCTATTGGGGCGTTGCAAATAGTATCAGAGCTAGGTTCAACTAGAAATGTGAGAATTGAGCCATGCCACCTACAATGGACTGGCTCGACAATGACGTCAAGAATTCCAGAAATGGAGATTGTGATACCAAATTCAATAAGGACAATGATAGGTTGTGTATGGGATCTCACATTGCTTAAGAAGAGGAAGTTATTACTCTTAAAAAGGTTCTAATGGGTTTCAATTATATCATTGTCATAATCCTTTTAGAGTATAGGCTATATAATTTGGGTCTTTCATTGAGGCGTTACAAGCCATATGCACACTTCCCTCTTCATCCTTAGTATCACACTAACACCTTGCGTTTTTTTGTAACTAAAGATAGCGCCATCAACATTCAACTTTAGAACTCCCTGTGGAGGTGGTTTCAAAGGATTAGACCTCAAGTCTCTATGAACGTTAAGAAATGCAAGAGCATGCTCTACTGCATAATCTAGTGGTATATTTTTATTCTCTTGAATCATTTGATTTATTCTGTACCAGACACCTCATACCATCATCACGAATTTTTCTAGCTCCTCTTTCCCACCTCTCCCTCTTATATATTAAGTCATTTCAATGAAAATTTTATTTCTACCAGCATCATATAGAAGTGATAAGTGTTTTATCCAGTTCTCTTCTAAAACAGGGCAAGAATATAATGCATGTTCAATGTCTTCAATTGCTCCCCTACAAAAATTACATACATCATCTACGATCACTCTTCTTTTTAGCAAATTATTCTTTGTTTATAATCCGTTATTGTAGGCTCTCCAAGCAAATACTTTGATCTTATGGGAAATCTATAAATACTATTGGTCTTTCCAAATATTAGAGCATTCCCCTTCTATTAACTCTTTCTCCATTGTTCTGAATAATCCATAGGCACTCTTCCCATTGTATTGATTAATCTTCATGGATCTAGATTAGTTTATCTTCATATTCTCCTGGACTAAGATTAATCTTCAACATCTCAGTGGCAGCTTGTGGAGGTAGAAGATCTCTAACTTTTGCTACATTCCACCACTTTGTATTACTGTCAATGAGACAGTCAACTGTTTCTTCTCTAATCATTTCCCCTTTATCACTCAAATTTTGTTTAATTCTTCTAACTCCAAGGATCCAATAGTCAACCCAAATATTTATTGATTTCCCATTGCCCACCCTCCACATGCATCCTTAGTTGAGTTTTTGTTTAGCTTCTCAAATGCCTCTCCATACAAAAGAGGGATTTTGATTCAGTTTTAACTCAAGGAAATTTTAATTGGGAAAGTATTTGGCTTTGAAAATTCTATGGATAAGGAAAGATTCATCTTGCAGAATTCTTCAACCTTGCTATGTTAGCAAAGCCAAATTGAAAGTTTTAAGATCCTTAAATCTCATCTCTCCTTCTGGTTTTGAAACACACATTTTCTGATAGCTTACCCAATAAATCTTATGTTCATTTATTCTTTGACGCACTAGAATTTGACATCATACTTTCGCTCAGAACATAAATTACTTGGTAGTTTAAAATAACTTATTGAGTAGGTAGGCATGGATAATGCCAATCTTGATAAGTAATTCTCTTTTCCCTTGGGACAATAATTTCTCCTTCAAGTTTTTTAACTTCCGCCATAACTTTTGTTTTATGTTTGAGAAAGCTTTGCTATTTGCTCACCCACCTTAGGAAGTAGTCTAAAATATTTCTCATATTGTTGATGGGTTTTAACATCCTATAAAGATAACAATGCCTCTTGCTCTTCAGGACTTACATTCTTGCTAAATACCAATGTCATGGTTGTTAGAATGGGTAGCCCAATTCTAGTTAGAATGGGTAGCTCAATTCTAACATGTGTGATTCAAAATGATAAAATTTAAGATGAATAATATTAATTTTTTTATATATACAATTTTAGATTGGGGCCACAAGATTTTATTTAAGGACAAAAAAAGAAGTTACATTTTCATTGTTATTATGTAAGATTTAAATAAATAAAAACAAATTGGTTGGGGGAGAGAAGGGATTCTCATTACTCGCTCATGCCCATCATGACACACAACAGAAGTAGAGAGGTATTTTTATGACGATTAATATTAGGTATAACTTTTAAATAAACAAATCTAGCGTAAATTCTTTATAAAAAAGTGGGTCTTCCTAAAAAATAATATATTTTTTTATATTAGAAACTAAATTCAAATTGTATTGTATGACCACATTTAGATAGCCGTCAAATGCATAGTGCTAGTCGTCAAATATATAATGCTAGTCGTCAAATGCATAATCTCCTTTGTACGCAGCCGTCAATTATGACGGCTACGACTTTGGAATACTCCATAATGTTATAGAAACTCCTTTGTATTCCTATATATATCATTGTATCTTTTAAGAAATTCATAAATTTCATAACACGTTATCATTACGAATCGCTTTTTTCTTCCTCTACCTCCTAGCCGCCTCATCTTCTTCAAATATCAACTTTTTCTTCTCTCCCTCTCTCGTCCTATCTTTCTCCAATCAAAGCCTAGATCTACCTCTGAATTCTTCCTCAAAAGCTTCAGAAGAAGCTAATGGGTTTGATGGAAGAGAAGCCTTTCACCAACCAGTATGTGTATACGGATCACATCCCTATCAAGGAAGATGTTGAAAAATTCCTTCATGTTTCATCTGGTACCACCCCCGTGTACTTTAATTCAGATCTGAGGAGAAGTCCAGCGCTAGATGCTGGAGTTGTGGCGCTGTGGCCACGTATGGAGAGCGGCGATGAGATCTACACAGGACTCTGCCTGGACCAGTGACAGACCCAGCCAATTTCCCAAAGATCTGGTTGTTGCTGAGATCTAGGTGCTTGATGATGCAGAGGAGAAGCAACAGACTAAAAAGACAGTGAAAGCTTGGCTTGATGATCTCAGAGACTTGGCCTACAACGTGGAAGATATACTGGATGAGTTCACCACAGAAGCTTTGCAACGCAAGTTGATGGCAGGTGAAAGTCAGGCTAGCGCTAGTATGGTACGAAATCTTGTCCCTGCTTGTTGTACTAGTTTAACTCCAAGTGACGTTACGATCAAGTTTAGGCTGGGGTCAAAGATAGAGAAAATAAATACTAGATTTAATATAATAAAATTAAATAAATAAAAAAGATTTAGGGGTTGGTGAAACGTCCAGATCAGGCACAACATGAGTCAAGATAAGCATCATATTTTTCTTTGGAGTTTGGGTCCACAGGTCAGCCACATCCATCCAACTTGAGGTTGCATCGAAATTGCTATTCTTCATGTGAGTGAGGACATTGAGCGTAATTGGTAAAATTATTTATTCTTGTCTCTCCTTATCGTGATGTTGATCTATAATATAATATAATCGTAACAAATAATAAAAGTGCGAGTGACAGCAATAATTTAAAAAACAAAAAAAAGAGAGAGAGAAAGGAACGGTGAAGCATATGCGAATAAAGCACGAGATTCTTTGATTGAAAAACTAATGGCCTTCTATTTCAAGTAAGTTTTTTAATATATTATTTACAATTTCTAAGATGAGTATTAAAAATTATACTCATTATTATTACTTGATTAAATTATATGTTTATTTACATAGTTTACATACATGTTTTATTTATTTTTTTATATATACTTGTTATGAATTATTGATGATAAGATTTATCTCGGAATAGAAACTGAGTATCCTTGAAAGATTAATGCTCTAAACCGATGATAAGATCTATCTTGGAATAGAAATTGAACATCCCTGAATGATTGTTCTAAATCAATAATTTTATTGAGTATCTCATAATAAAGGATCTATTGATTCTATGAGATAGTTTAAATGAGTGATACGTGTACAAAAAGCTCATTATGATTGATGCACCTGAAGTTGCATAATTGAAAGTGTGTTGAGAAAAACCACTAAATAATATATGTTTAAAATGAACGCCTCGAATGTGCTCCTGAAGTAGCAATATCGAGTGCAAAAGTTCATAATATATTCTAAATTTATATCTGGTCTTCTAATGGCTAAGCAAAATAATGAGATTTTGCTAAGAAATTATGAGCCACGTCCTACTAGTTTCACATCATTCCCTGAAGTGAATGAAATTGGATTTATATCATTCCCAGAAGAGAATGACGAATTGTTTTCAAAGAAACTAAGAGATTGGACTTGATGATAAATATCTTTATAGTACTTCAATGATTTCGGGTCAGAAGCTCGTATTGGAAAAGCTACCAGCTTTCTCTTTGAGATGATATTATACAACTATTGAATCAAATATGTTGATGAATCAAAAATGATATGATTCAAAATATTTGTATGATTTTCATGATTATCTTGATCATCCGAAATCAATTACGATAAATCGAATGATTTTCATATGGACGTCCATAAAAGAACCAGAAGATTCTTTTACTATAAAGTTTTACCACCAGAAGTGGAAAGAAAAATTTGCTAGAAGCAAATAAGATGAAATAATTCGACGTTATCATGATTATCATAGGTGAACTGAAAGTTCATATGATAATTAATTTATGGATGTAATAAGATAAAAGGTCTCATATTCTAAATGCTAAAATCTCAATGAGGATTGAAGTCCCTGTAGGGCAATTGAGAAAGTTAGCAGTCTAATGAACATAAGGCATGCCTAAAAGCATGTGAGACCTAGTGATACAAATGATAAAGCATCTCGAAAAGAGAAAAGCACAAAGAAAAGAAATCGGTGCTCCTGAAGAGGCCGTACCCACAAAACAAGCAATAAGATCCATCTAAACTCTCTATACAAAATTCTCTCATAATAAAAACTCTTGAAGAGTATAATACTCCTGAAGAGTACCTCCTGAAGAGGTTTTCCATGAAATGTCTTCCCTTGAAGAGGGACAGGTACCTGAAAATAACGAGATCTCGATATTACATTTCATGAGTAAATGAGAAATTATAGAGAGAAATAAAACCGTTGTCGACAACGTATTTTCATATAAGATGGCACTTGATATTACCAGAAGTAATAAAGAAAGTGAGATCAGAACCGTCGAAAAATACCGACATAAAAATATTGGTCAAAATAGAAATAAACAATTCCTGCAGAATTGATATCATTAGTAAAATGTGATGCATATGGACTTGAAGTCCAAACACCTATGAGGTGATGCTTATTGAATATTAGTGGGTATTTGTATAAATGAAATGAAAATGTGATATATAAATCACAAATATATTTCCTGCAGAAATAATATTGATATGTTTTTGAAGTTAAAGAGATCATATTGAGATTTGTATTAACTTGATAGTTACCAAGAATTTGGGTATACATGAAGCATATAGTCCTGAAGTACATATTCTATCAAGTCTTAAAATCCTTATATGATCTAATGCAAGGTAAACGTATGTGGAACATGCTATTTTCAATATATTTTTAGTATTTATATTATCTTTTATTGCAGTTTATATAGATAATTTAAATATCATTGAGGCTCCAGAAGAGCTCATGAAAACTGCAGAAATTAGGGATTGATTATGAGGAAAAATAATCTCATGTTATGGATGCAATCACATTCAGATTTTTGACTAGTTTGGTAGTTACAAAAAGATTGGATATGCAGTTAATGGATGTGGTCACTGCATATTTATATGGGTCATTAGACCAAGGCATATATATGAAAATCCCTGAAAGATATAAAATGCTTGAAGCTTGTTATTTGAGTATATCCAGAAAACAATCCGAATGCATGTGGTATAAACGCATTAGCGAATATTTATTGAAAGAAGGATTTGAAAATAATCCAATATACCCATGTGTTTTTATTAAGAGATTCCGGATTTGTTATTATTGCAATTGATGATTTAAATCTTCTTGAAACTCCTGAAGAGATCAGAAGTATTTGAAATATAAAACCCTTTCGGTTTCAAGGGGGAGATAAATGTGCATGAGAAATAAAATAGAGCACACAGAATATCTACCAGAAGATAGATACACAAATATGAATATTTGTGAAATTTTATTATCTTGAAGCAAAAATTACAGAAATTTGAGGCATTTCCCCTCATTCTTTAAACGCTCTTGTTCTTCAAGAATCTGCATGTCATCCTTATCTAAAGGAGTAGGCAATCTAAAAGAAGACTTAAGCAGAGATTTTAATTTCCTATTCTCTTGCTTTATTGCTTCTATCTTCATGTTAGACTCCTGAAGAAGTCGCTGAAGGATAGAAATTTTCTCATTGAGTTTGTCCAAATCATAAGGTTTGGATTGTAGTCTCTGAGAAAATGCATAAATAGTTGAAGAGTAATGAGTACCGAGATTTACAAGCTCGTAGATAGCTTCAACATCTGACTTATTAGTCAGATCATTATTGTATTGTATTATAGCACCTGTTGTAGAAGCAGGAACAGCTGATGAACAAGGTGCATAATACCTTATATATTAGTCATGAGAAGATTGCTGAGCCATTGCAGAGTAAGATTGCAGAAAGAGATTGCAGAATAAGAATGCAGAAAGAGATTGTAGAGTGAGAATGCAGAAAGAGATTACAGAGTAAGAATGCAATATAATTACAGAAAAGTGAAGAAGATGAGATGCGAATGAAGATGAGCTGAATATCTCTTTTATAGAGAAAATTATGACTAAGCATCTCTATTGTTTCGCGGCGTCCCTCGTGAAACATTTCTTTACAAGAGACAAGAAGACGTAGCATCATAGGTCTGCGGCGCCTGACAGCTACAGAAAAGCTGAAAAAGCTTGCGGTGCTTGTCTGATCTAAAAAGCTGGCCACCGTTTTTGTTGAAAAATGAGGTTAGCAGTTTACTATTGATGAATTCTTCATTAACTGTGTTATTTACAAGAACTCCAGAAGAGCACAACTCCAGAAGAGTAGTGAATTCAATATTAAAATGATCTTGGATCAATATGGTGAATTTCACTATAAAGTCCTGAGTACTCCAATGGTTGCTCAATAATTTGATGAGTAGAAAAATCCATTTCGTCCTTGTGAAGACGATGGAGAAATTCTTGGTCTTGAAGTACCTTATCTCCAGTTTAATTGAAGCCCTGAATATGTGATTATTTGGATCAAGTCCACAATTAGATGGATATACAGATGCGAGTTATCTATCAGATCCACACAAGAAGATCATTGCAATTCATGAGAAGAAAGTTGAAATTGATGTCAAGAAGATACGGTCAAGAAATAATCTGGCAGATTTATTCACTAAAGCATTACCAACTGCAACATTTAAGAAGATTGTGCAGAACATTGGAATGCGGAGACTTGAAGACATATTATCATGCACTTTTCAGGGGGAGTAAAGTCTTGAAGACTTGTGCTGATTGTACTCTTTTTCCTTCGCTAAGGTTTTATCCCACTGGGTTTTCCTTTGCAAGGTTTTAATGAGGCAATCTTAAAGCACTTGGCGATATACAGAATATTGTACTCTTTTTCCTTCGTCATTGGTTTTTTCCCACTGGGTTTTTCCATGACAAGGTTTTAACGAGGCATATTCTTTATATGTGGTCATCCAAAGGGGGAGTGTTAGAAACCAAATTCAAATTGTATTGTATGACCACCTTTAGCTAGCCGTCAAATGCATAGTGCTAGTTGTCAAATGCATAGTCTCCTTTGTACGCGCTACGACTTTGGAATACTCCAGAATGTTATAAAAACTCTTTTGTACTCCTATATATATCGTTGTATCCTTTAAGAAATTCATAAGTTTCATAACATTTTACACATTTTCAAAGTGAAGTCTGCTTTTTTATAAAATGATTGTGCAGAGTTTGTCTATTTGAAACTTATACAAATTATTTCTCTTTCAAGATTTGTAGTTTCCATAATATTTTTGAAGACTTTTTTAAACCAAGGTAGATAATTTTGTTATTAAAGAAAAATAAATATACAATGGACAATGCCCTAAAAACACCCCAATACATTGTATACAATGTATAAATTCAAGAGTAATATTACTTATTATCCCTTTTATTATTATTCCACCACCATCCATGACACATTAAAGAATATTAGGAGGATTATAATAAAAACTATGATGAATATAATTTTTCTAAATTAAAACTTAATCGCGAAATAATACCAAATAATTAGTCTAGTGTTGTAGCTAACTGTCATGAAAATAATTATTGGAGCAATTTTTATTAATCAAGTTGCTTGAGACGTCTATTATGAGAAAATCCCATGATAGTGAGATGTGTTCTGAGTCTAAAGATTATACTTAAAAAGATCTTTAATCCATAAAGTAATAGATAAATAACTTTTCTACTCATCATTAGGCCTATGCAAATATCCTTATAATCTGATTAACACAATCATATCCACCCGATAAAATTCGGGTTAAAATTATAAGCGGGGTCATCTAAATAACTTTGTGGGCGAAACCGTATAAGAAGAATTAACCCGTATGATAGACTCCCATCCCGACTCCCTTTGTCATCAACCATAGCATATCTCTCTCTCTCTCACATACACACACATAGACGGTGCCGTGGATCTGTCTCTCTCTCTCTCACTCTCACTCTCACTCTCTCTCTTCGGCTGCAGCTTCTAGATCAGCTTTGGCGTGGGTCTCCAAGGCATAGATATGTTCATTTTCTCCAAGATCAGCTAAATTTGTGAATAAAATGAATTTCTGTGAAATCTTCTAAATCCGTTCATAAAACCCTTCAGATCAGCACGTAGTTTCTTCACAACATCATACTCGTGCATCATAACCCCAATACAGTGTATTTTTCTGTGTTGTGTATTTTTCTATTCAAATGATTTGGGCTATGAGTTGTGGTGGTGATAAGAAATATTGAGCCACTGAGATTTGAACTTGGGATTTCTGAACGTTTTCCTGTGTTGATGATTCGACTACGGGTCAAATTGTGGTGGGTTTTATATGGAACCTGTCTTTTTATTAAATTATATGACCGGATTGAACCCATGGAAATGGAGTCATTGGAGTGGGCTTTGAAGATTGTTTTTTGTGCTGAATTTGGGAATATGTAGTTTTCTTGACATGATTGATTTCTCTTTAAGAATCTGATTTATGTAGAATTAAAAACTTAAAACTAAAGCATTGGTTGTTAAATTGGAAATTTGTAAGATGATGGCAAGCCCCCATACATGCCCTATGCCTTCATTCAAATATCAGTTAATGCTTCATAGAGATGACAATAAATATCAATGGCTGTAGAACCTTTTGGCTAACCATGGGTCTGGATTCAAAAGGGTAAAAAAGACAAATTCAATCTGAGCTGGAATTGAAAGTTAGCTAGGAATTTGAATATTTGACAAATTTTTTGGGGTCTGAGTGGTTGGTCTTTTGTTCTGTCCGATTCTTATCACTCTGGGTAATCTTCAGCTTACTCTGCTAAGAATGGCAACTTGGGTCCATTGATATGAAACAGTGCAAAGTGAAATATTTTTTTCTTTTGTTCAAGAACCATTTTTTTTAAGCAGAGCAAATGAAAATTTATAGAAGAAAGTCTAAGCTCTAATATCCAAATTTGGAATTGATTCAGAAAGTTTGAACTAGACTACTATGCATATGCATGTGGCATGTAGCAGATTAACGATCATCTTTCTGAAAACTAAAAACCCAATAATTTTTAGATTATTGCACAGAATGTGCCTTCCTTCAGATTTTACAATCACCTGAGAATGTGCCAGTCAACACTTTAAATTGTTGAATCTCTTCTTTGAGTGCATCATTTAGTGTTATTATAAAACAAAAAAACAAAAAAAAAAAGAGACAATCATTACTATGAAAATGACCACAAGTAGATCAGAAGTATATACATGTGAGTGTGTTTGCATCTTTTTCTCTTTTTTTCTTTCTGGTTCTGGGGGGGGGGGGGTTTAGCAAGGTCACGGGGAAAAAAATATTACAAAAAGTTACAACTAGTAAAGCAATCAAAGTTGACAAATCACATCCCAAGCAGAAAAAGGCATGAATGCCATCATTATTAGGTATATTGGGATGATTAGGGAATTCATTTCAGAACAGCAGTAATGCCAACAGTGCTATGGAAAACAAAACAAAGTGATTGAATTGTCATAACAACCAAAACATATCTACCTATCACTTGCTATATATTTCTCGGGAGTCGGGAATACTTGAAAGGTGATCTAACAAGGTTGAGTAGAGCCACAAATCAATTATTTACAACCCACTTTGCATTCTTGTTTACTTTATGTCTTTTCATTTGTTTCTCTTTAGCACTTAGAAAAAATTGAATTTACATTGTTCAAAACAATATGGTATTCTTATTTTCTCATACTTTTATCATATGCTAGTTCATACCATGGATTCCTTTAGAAGTGACACTCCTACAAATTTAAGAGACAATGAGATTACTACTCTTTTAGCTTCAAACATTAACTTGTCTAGTAGTAATAACATCATCTTCCATCCCAAAAGAAAGGTAAGTAAGGACCCATCAGCGGTGTGGGAACATTTCACAAAAATAGATTGATGTTCATTAAGTGACCCAAAAGCGTGGTGTAATTACTGCCACAAGACTTATGCTTGTCACTCAAAAAACATGGTACTTCAAGTATGATGCATCATGTTGGTGTTTGTAAAAAAAACCTGATAGAATTAGACCTAGGGATCAACAAACTACACATAAGTTTAATCTAGAAGATGTACGAATGGCAATTGCAGAGATGATAATTTGTGATAAGCCTCCGTTTAAGGTGGTGAAAGGACAAGGATTTAGGGATGTATGTAAATCACTATAACAAAGATTTCAAGTGCCATCTCGAACCATTGCAGCGAGAGATTATATTTGTGAACCCAAGATTTTAAATTTCGTATAATTATATATCTACACATGGATTTTGATGATAACAAATGAATTCAAAAAATAAAGAAGTCTCAACCTCAAGTTATCTACACAATGTAGCCAAGCACATCAAGAAACCAAGCATGAGCAAGAAGAGAATAAATTCACATTAAAACTCATAGAGTAATGTTATAAATCTTTTAAAAATTCAAAATTAGGATTAAGGTTTAAAATTAATATTTTATCATAAAGTATTAAAATACATTTTCCACATATGCATGAATATTTTGAAAATTAAATTTGAAAATTTTGAAAGATGATTGATTGTTATATTTCACATATGCATGACATGATTAAGGTTTGAATTTTGAAAATATTAAAAATGATTGATTGTCATATTTTACATGTGCATGCTTTATTTGAATATTTTTAAAAGTAATTGATATTATTTTTGACTTATGTAAAAGGTAGATGATTTTGTTTAAAAATTTTGAAAAGTAAAGTGTACTCATTTTTTCATATGCGAAAAGTAAAAAGATTAGGTTTGAAATTTTTAAAAAGTGAATGATGTTATCTTTGACATGTGAATCTTTTTAAATTTGAATATGAAATCTCAGATGCCTATAAATAGATCATTTGAAAGTTTCAAATTCACAATACCAAGAGTATACAACATTCATTCAAAGCTTTCATTATCTCCTCTCTAAGCATTGAACCTTAATCCTTATCCATTTTGAGAGATATATAGTTTGTGTTATATTATTCTTATTTCACTCATTGAGAAGTGTTTTCTGATAACCTACCCACTATCAGCTCTTCTATTAGTAAAATAGTGTATTTAACTCTTGTGCGTGTAGAAAGTGTTCTACACAGGGAATAGTTGAATTACCAAGTATAAGGTGATTGCAAGTGTAGAGGGTGTTCTACACGGATCATTTGTAGCAGTATTATTTAAAAGTGTAATACGTTTCTATCTCCACCTGAAGGAGGTTGAATAGTGAATTTGGAAATTTTCAAGGGGTAGCTTGAGGCGAAGACGTATGTAGTGGGACCGAACCTCATTAACATACTGAGTTTGCTTCTCTTACCCTTACTCTTTATATTTATTGTTACTTCTTATTTTATTTATATTTCATATTGTATATTTAATTTTTAATTTTTAAATACAACTCAATTCACCCTCCCTCTTGTGTTAGTCATCTGGACAACAGTATTAAACTATTTAAGAAAGAGAATGAGAAGTTAAAGAAAGTATTTAAGGCGGTTGGGTGGGTTAGATTAACTGTTAACACTCGGACGTCCAATCAGAACTTCAATTATATGTGTCTTACTACACACTTTATTGACTATGAATGAAAATTGCACAAAAAAATTATAAATTTTTGTTTAATTCCTAATCACAAAGGGGACATTAATGGAAGGCATGTAGAGTCATGTCTACATGATTGGGATATTGAGAATATTTTTATTGTTATAATTGACAATGCTTCCTCAAATGATGTTACCATCGATTACTTAAAAAGATTTGTGGAAGGTCATTTTTTGGAAATGAAGTATATTCACATAAGGTGTTGTGCCCATATTATGAACCTTATTGTGAATGATGGGCTAAAAGATTGTGATGACTCAATCACAAAGGTGCGCAATGTAGTTAAGTATATTAGATCACCTCCTACAAGAATGAAAAAATTCAAAAAGTGTATAGAGAAAGAGAAAATCAGTTGTTCAAAATTGGTGTGCCTTAATGTTCCCATCAGATAGAACTCCACTTATCTCATGCTAGAAGTTGCAGAAATATTTCAAAAGCCATTTTTGCAATTAGAGAATGATGATGGTTATTTTTCTCGCTATTGTGGTTATTTTTAAAATTTTTCTGATGCTATTGTGAGACTGGCTCTTTGTATATCACATCTAATGCATATTTCCAAGAGTTTGGTGGCATCCAATTGCATTTATAAAAAATGAGTCAAAACAATGATCCAGTATTGAGAGTTATGGCTACGAGCATGAAGAGTAAGTATAACAAATATTGGGGATAAATTAAAAAGCCTAACTTGATGATATTCGTTGCTGTTGTTCTTGATCCAAGATGCAAATTTAGTCTTTTGCATTTTTGGTTCAAAAAAATATATGGTGGCAATTTAGTTGAAGAAATAATTGTAAAAGTGAAAGAATTGATGATTGACATGTACGGGGGTATACTATTATGTATGGAAGTTCAGGTGGAGTTTCATACTCTGAACCTTCTTCCTCAGTTAATCCTAGTATGATTGATTCTGATTCTCAGCAAATTTTTTGAGTTGAGTATGAGCAAGAAATTATTGAAAGTAATTTGAGAAACGAATCAGGGATTGATCAATACTTGGAACATGGTTGTGATACACGAGTTCCAAATTTTGATATTTTGGATTGGTGGAAGATCAATGAAATAAAATATCCTATTTTGGTGAGAGTTGCACGGGATGTGATAGTCATTCCTGTTTCTACTGTTTCTTCTGAGTCAACCTTTAGTGCAGGGGGTCGTGTGCTTGACCCATTTCGTTATTCATTACCTCCAAGAACAGTTAAGGCACTTGTTTATACTCAGAATTGGCTAAAAGATCCAATACCTATTGATCTTCATGCCTCGTTGGACAATGTTAAAAGTTTTGAGGCAGAATCAGGTAATGAACATATTTCTTTCTTCTATATTTATTGAAGTTTTTCATAATGTTTATTTTTATATCATTTGATAATCTCTTTTTTTTTCCAGAATTTGATCCCCAATCAAGCTTTATTTATTTTGATGAGGTGTGACTTAAGGTTTATGGTCTATACATTCTATATTTGTTGTTAAAGATTCCTGTTTGAGGACTGTTTATTTCTAGTTCATGAATTTATTTAAAATGATAGGAATATTTTTCATTGATAATATATATATGGATGTTATATTCATGTTTATTATTTATTATTTATGTTATGAATGGCCTATGGGATGTAATGTAGTGGATGGATGAACGGATTTATGAGAAAAGCTAGACATTATATTCATGTTTATTTCTAGTTCATGAATTTGTTTAAAAGGGCTGGAATATTTTCCATGGATCATATATATATGGACGTTAAATTCATGTTTATTGTTTATTTGTTTATGTTATGGATAGCCTATGGGAAGTAATGTTTATTGAGAAAGGCTGGAAATGGGATTTAAAAAAAAAAAAAAAAAAAAACCCTGCTGGTTTTACCCGACCCAAATCATTTGGGTGAGGTCATTCTATGCTAGTCCTGGGTTGCGAGTCACATCGGGTCAGGACAAAAAATGATTGGGCAGGCTCATGATCAGGCCTACTCATCATCTCACATACCACATTTATTTTTATTTTATTCTTCTTGAATTAATTGAATTTTTCTACTTATAATCTATACACTACACATTTAATAAGAGAAAACAATTAAAAATAAAAAATAAGAAATATTATATGTGGTGTGTGGTATGAAGATGATTTATAGAATTTTTCTTGGAGAAAAATCACTTATTGACAAAGAAAATTAACAATGCGAGTTGGGAGAATCGAACAATGAACATCCCTAAGTCGATTAAACCTTAAGCTTTCAAACAATTAGACAAAATACTAAAAAAGAAAAAAAAAACCCAAATACAAAATAACTATTGCTCATAGCAAATACAAGATTGTTTGAGGAGAGGCTATGGCAATGTAAATTGAGTCCATTGACTCCATAGACCATTTGTAACGTTAGGTTTAAAACTTGATTTTTGTTTTTACTTTTATTTTTAAGATTTGTTTGAGATTGCATGAGAAAATAAAGATGTTCATGATAGCGTTTTGAATTGTTGAACTTTACTAAAAAGTTTTACTATTAAAATGCTTTTTTACTGTTTAGTAAACATGTACCGAAACATTTTTAAAATTAGTTATACAGGTAATTTTATTAGGCTAAAAACCGCATCAATAGTTTTTAAGATGGTGGTGCTGACTGAAATTGGCCGATAGGGACAAAGAGAACTTGTCGGAATCTTACGGCCGATACCAATCATTTCCATTATCGATCTATCGATTACTAACTCATTCCCAAATTCACATCACAAATTCAAAACAATTAACCAAAATTCACAACAAATTCAAGAATTCACAACAAAATCACAAACTCATAACAAAACCTCAGAAATAGAGGTGAACGGGAGAGATGAGAGGAGAACAAGAGAGGTAAGGGACGTTTCAGAGAGGAGAGAACTCGGAGAGGTGAGGCACAAGCCATGCGCCGAGCAGCATGAAGGGGGAGGGGAGGGGAGGGCTACGGTGCTATGCTACGAGGTGAGAAAGGAGAGAGAAGAAAGAAAAAGGATCAGGATGAAGAAGGAAGAGGGTAGGGGAGGGGTATTTAAACCTTAGATCTAAATGACGTTATTTGGTGCATTAAACCAAACGGCGTAGTTTCACTTATATATATTTATACGTTTCATGTAAAACGACGCCATTTAAATCGCTTAAGTGAAACAATGTCGTTTTATTTAAGATATATATAAAATATATATATTATATCAACTGGTTCAACGGTTTGAACCTAGTTTAGACAGGGACCGAACCGGTCGATATCGGTTTCTTATATTTCCTACCACCGGTTGATCAATTCTCCACCGATTTTGGCCGATTCTTGACTCCAGTGGCCAGTTCCCGTCGAAGATGGTCCGGTCCCTTCAATTCCTGTACACTCCTAAATTGTACAGATTTGTGCCCAGTCTATGAGAGGGAGACATTATCTACAATTCATGCACTATGGAATTGCCCTGTATCTAATGATGTCTGGGCTGAAACAAAGTGTCCAGTTAAAAAATGGTCCAATATGGAGGTAAATTTCTTGAAGCTATGGACGAGATTAAATGTCATACTAAATAGAGAAGATATTGAATTGTTAGCTCATAAAATGGGGAGGATATGGTTTAGAAGGATTTCCCTTTTGTTTGGACACCCAAGACAATTGTTTCAATGAACATAACGAAGTCTAGAAGAATTTATCGTAGCAGAAAGAAATAGTAAGGAAGGAATCCCACTCAGGAGGATCAGGGAGATAACAGACCGCTTGCAAAAACCAACTAAGATATTGTACAAGGCAAATTGGGATGCTGTAGCGGACAACAGAAATAACAAAGAGGGAGTTGAGGTTTTAATAAAAAGTAATGAATGAGAGCTTATGGCCTCTCTGTGTCAAAATATTAATCACTCAACAAAATCTGTAATAGGTTAAGCATGTGCACTTAGAAGGGCAATAAATCTGTATCAAGAACCGAGACGGCCTAATATTGTGTTAGAAGGTGACTCAAAAGTGGTAGTAACAACTAATAGCCTTGAGGAAATCAATGCAAATTATGGTATAATGATTGAGGATGTGCACAATATACTTGCAGAAAGACACAACTGGAGCATTTGTTTTGTTTATAAAGAGGCAAACAATGTTGCTCATATGCTTGCACAACTTGCTACTTCAATGTCGGGTGAAAGGGTGCAGGTTGAGCATTTCAACAAAAAGCTTCAATTTGTTTTTTTTTATTTTTATTTTTTAAATTGAGTTTTTAGCTTTTTTAAGTCCTCCAGCACTTTTTATAAATTTATTAAATATATATATTTTTTTTCTTTTTGTTAAAAAGAACTTGCTCCAAGCTCAAACCTAGACATGCACTAGGAGCATTTCCAGCTGGTTTTGTAAAACCCATATTTCTATAAAATATGAAAGAAAGTAATCTAAAAGTGTCGTCCAACAGATGATGTATTTCATATCTATTTTCAAGTTTTCTATAGTGTTGCCACTACATGATAGTATAGACTCTGCACAAATGTAAATATTTTTCAATTATTTTCTCTCTTTTTTTGTATTTTTTCTTTCACAAAATATTAAAAAATATAATATTTAAATGATATAAAAAATGGATAAATTAATATATGATATATTATAAAAATTAATATGTAAAAAAAAATTTAATGATATATTTTAATATATAAGATAAAAGAATAATTGAGAATCCTCTTAAAAGGAAAAATCCGCGTTGGATCAACTAAAATCCTATTTTCCTAACATTGGATGGGCCAGTTCGAAACCATGGATTGACAAATATTGAAAGCCCACGCCACTCCACCCATGTAAATTATAAACCAAAAAGTACGATATAGCTTTCCCCTTAATCCGATAATCCGACGGTGTAAATTGAAGGATGAGTAAACCTCTACTAGGGCAACGCCTCTCGCATCCTATAAATTTGCTCTCAAACCGATCAATTCGACACCTACTCCTCCCTTTTCCCTTTTGTGTTACATGGAATCATCCTTCTTTCATTCCTCCATTCTTGTTTATTTCTTATTTATGCTGTTGTTACTGTTGTTGTTGCAATGGATATCTTAGGGGACGAAGTGAGATCAGATGATGCGAAAAACTGCAACAAAATGATAGATTCATTTCTTGATTACATGTATTTAAGTCTCTGATGATTCTTTTCGTCCCCGCCATTCTCTCTCAAATTTCCTTTGGATCTTCCTCTTTTCTTTAATCTTTTTAGGGTTTGAATGCTTTTTTTTATTTTCTTTGTTTTCTTTTGCCAGTGATGGATGCAAATTCGGGAGATATGATGAGAAAAATTTTGGTCCGTGTTTCTGATTTAACCGTGACCGATAAACCCTAATAGCACACTCTGATCTCTATAATTCTTTCAATTATCTTTTTAATCTATTTTTCGTAACCCCGTAGATCTTTCTATTTTGGCTCAATGATTGTATGCCCAGTTTTCTGGGAAATTTATACGCTATTCTGAGCTCTACATGTGCTGAATATAAGATCATTTATGAGAGCTGTAACTCGAAAAAACAGTTTTACTTATGGTCGAAGCTTATAAATCAGTTGGGAGTTTAGAATTCCTTGATTATTTGGGCCTGTTTGTTTAAGAAGAAAAATCTTTTGTTTGGGTTTCGTTTCTATGTATTTGCTGTGATGATTCATGAAACTATTCACATGTCAGACTTCAGAGATTTTTCCTCTTTCATAGGGGGAAAGATCTATGAGATTATATTCATGTTTCTGAGCATAATATGTTGGATGATTTTTTTGCTGAGAAGCATCTAACTTGTTTTTGTAACTGGAGTGAAGTTGACACTTCCCAGTTGAAACTCAAAAAGGAAAAATCTTTACTCTCAAGTTTGAAGAACTGATTGATTTTGAAGCCGGGGACGTGAGCTTAAAGTTCTGCGTTTGGTTTTGATCTTCATTACTGTAAAACTTTAGCAAATAAGCCAACATGATTTAAATGTCAAATGCAATCTATGGTTTGATTCGTTATGGTCTTACAAAAAGGAATGAGAAAGTGTAGAAACAGTGGTGATATGGTCACAATCAGCTCATTTTATCGTTTTAAAATTGGGAGATGTTACTGTTTTCTCGTGTCTGTTTGATTTTTGATACGGGCAAGAGAAGTGGTTGAATCCATGACTCAGATGATTATGAAATTAGGGAAATGGCATAACCAGCAATGCTCTGGTGAGTTGGGGCTCTATAGTGGATGGATGATCTTTGAAACTTATATTCTTGGTACCATTTGCCATGAATTTGTTCGAGTTAAAAAAAGAAAATAAATTTCCATTCTAAAGGAAAATGAAAGAGCTAGGGGACTTCCGGTGGAACGAGATTTCACAGGAAAAAAAAATTATTTGCAATTTAGGGCTGGTTGGTGGTGTGCTATAATCCCATCTGGACCCGAACAATACAAATTAGATTTGCCAAAAAGAAGAAAAAATTATGGCTCTTGTGGAGGAAGAATGCTGTGAAATGGAGGACGGGGTGTCCCCTGCCCCTGATGACAAAAGTCTCGAAGAAAAGCTAGGAGAATAAAGAAAATCCGGTAAAAGAACGAATGCAAGACAGATATGACGGAGTAAAAAAATTAATGAAATGGATATTGTAAACATCAAAATATATGAAATATTTACATGACATTGTATCAAGAGAAGGTTAGTATCAAGAGATAAAGGATATTGTTTGGTGGATAGAGAAAATATTTAAAATGAATAAAAAGATATTAAAAATTTTATTTAAATAATATAGAGAAAAATGGTATATTATAAAGGCTTATTTGGTATATTATTAAATTATTTAAATGGTAAATTATAAGTGCCAATTTGGGGTTGTTAAGGTGTCTTATAAATTATTTATATCGATCTAAATAAGATAAAAATTAGATTTGGTGGAATGTAGTTTTAATTTTAAAAAATTGTTGTCAATAGGTGAAATTACAAGTACAATTTTTAGATATTACAATTTTAGTTTTTGATCTTATCACATGCTACAACCTTTCAAATGATTTTTTATGTCATTTTTATCTAAAAGTAGAAGGTCATTTGAAAGTTTATCATGTGTGATAAGATCAAATAACAAAATTATAATTATCTTAAAATTGTATAAATATATTCACCCATTAAAAATATTTTTTAAAATTAGAACTATATTCCACATTATTCGGAAAGAATAATGTTAGATACAATTGTTAATTGTGCAAGCGTCGTGCAATTATTTTAAAAAAGTGTAGTCTATTATTAAAAAATTAATTTATTTTACATGGATCTTATTAAAGATAAGTGTAAAGTTACTTTTTAGTCCTTTAGAATAAGTGGATAGTCAATGTAAATAATAAGTCTAGTCTTGTAATTTTACCATGTATTTCATTCATTTCTTTGTATAAATAGAACATTCTAATGTATTCTTTTTCAAGCAAGTGAAATACAACTTCTCATTTGATAAGCTTTCTATTTTCAATTCAAGAATTAACTGAAACTGCATCACGGTATCAGAGCGGATACCTTAGGGTTTCACTTTTGCTTATTGAAAGAATCGTTGCTGCTCACTGCAAGATTTTTTTTTTTCCTTTGCAAGAATGGCTTCAGATCCTATCCAAAATGTAGAAAATTCATCAGCCTCTGTTTTATCTCCAAATATACAAAATTCCAATCTATATCATCTCCAAAATGGAGATTCGCCTGGTACTATTTTGGTCTAAAATCTTCTTACAGGAAATAATTATCATAGTTGGTGTCGATCAATAGAGATGACACTCAAGGCAAAGAATAAGCCAGGGTTTGTGAATAAAACCATAGTTCAACCACTAACTTTAGATCCTCAGTATGTCGTATGGGAAAGATGCAATAGTCTGGTGTTGTCATGGATATTGAATTTAGTGGCTAGAGATATTGGGGAAACTATAGTGTATGTAAGAACAGTGAAAGAAATGTGGAATAAATTGAACAACCAGTTTTGTCAAGGGAATGGACCAAGAATTTTCCAGTTACAGAAAGAGCTTTCATCCTTATTTCAAAATCAAAATTCGGTAAGCATTTACTATCGCAAGTTTAAATGTCTATTGGATGAGTTGTTGAATTATAATTAAATGCCAAGTTGTACACGTGGGGCATGTCAAAGTTGTACTTGTGGGGTTGCAAGGATTTTCTCTAATTGTCAACAATGACAGCATGTTATAATGTTTCTTATGGGATTAAATGAAAATTTTCCACATGTTAGAGGTCATATTTTGTTAATGGATCCATCGTCACCTATTACTAAAGTGTTTTCTTTAATAATCCAAGAAGAGAAACAGAGGGAAGTTGGGTTCATGGGGAGATCAGGACTTGACACTACTATGGCTTTCATGAATAAGAAGGTTGATAATCCAATATTTAATTTTGGGAGATAGCAAAACAGAAGAGAAAAGGTCTTGTGCACTCACTGTGGCATGACTAATCATACAGTGGATAAATGTTACAAGTTGCATAGATATCCACCAAATTACAAACAGAAGGGACAAGTTTCATCAGCAAACCAGATTATGGCTCAACCTACGGGTACACCTTTTGATCAACAAAATTCAATGCCATTCTCTCAAGAAGAATATCAGTAGCTACTTGCATTAATTCGCCCACAACCATTTGTTGTTGCACAAAACTCCAACCACCAAGTGGCTAATGTTACATCTACTTCAAATGTTTTACCTTCCTTTTTAGGTAAAACTAACCCTTCATTGTTTCATAACAATTCAGCTTGCTATTCTCACTTTTCACCCATAAGAAATATACTTTCAAACTTTATTTCAAACACCTGGATCATAGATATAGGAACTATAGATCGTATCATACATTCAATATGCATGAATGTTACAGTCACGCATATTGAGACTATTCATTTATCAGAAAATTTGGTTTTGAAAGATGTGTTGTGTGTTCCAAGCTTTACATATAACCTTTTTTCAGATACCAAATTAACATCCAATCAGAATTTTTATTTTAATTTTATGCTTGAACTATGCCTTATACATGACCTAACCCCTTGAAAGATAATTGAGAATGGTAGAAAAGCAGTTGGACTATATTTTCTACAACAACCATTAGTGAGTGTAGCTAGTAATTCCACTTTTCCATCTATTGTTAATGCTATATCTGATTCTGCCTTAAAGCTTTGGCACAATAGATTAGGCCACCCGTCATCATCTAGATTCTTTGTTCTTTCTAAATCCATTCCAGGCATTTTTCCAAATAAAATTGTACATGAAGATCATTGTATTGAATGTCTGTTGCCCAGATGACTAACACAAGAGGGGGAGTGAATTGAGTTGTATTTAAAAAAATAACAATTATAAATCAAATATATAATATAAGATATAAACAAAATATAAAATAGCAATAAATATAAAAAGTAAGGGTAAGAGAAGCAAACTCAGTATGTTAACGAGGTTCGGCCCCACTGCCTACGTCATCGCCTCAAGCTACCCCTTGAGGATCCCCAAATTCACTATTCAACCTCCTTCAGGTAGAGATAGAAACCTATTACACCTTTGAACAACACCGCTACAAAGGATCCATGTAGAACACCCTCTACACTTGCAAGCACCTCACACGTGGTGATTCAACTATTCCCTGTGTAGAACACTTTCTACACGCACAAGGGTTATACACACCCTTTTACTGATACAAGAATTGATAGTGGGTAGAATATCAGAAAACACTCCTCAATGAGTGAAATAAGAACAATACAGCTTAGAATGACTTGATGCAATCCATTTATCACACGTAAACATTTGTCTCAGTTCTTTCTTAAATAAGAGCAAGCATTGGATACTTAAAAAATTTGTCGCAAACCTTGTAATTGCAGGACGACACAAATCACGACCTTTGGTGAAACTTTGTCTCATCAATGCCAAAACCCAACCATGGTTATAGATGAACTTTGTTATCTTTTTTGCCTTTTTTATAGTATCATCAATAAGGGGAAAATATCTTGGATCACAAAAATTCTCCAACATCAAGTCTATGCAATGAGCTGCACAAGGGGACCAGTAAAAAGAGCCATACTTTTGCTGTAACTTTTTTCCTGCAGCTTTATAACTTGCATCATTATCCGTTATGAACTGCACAAGATTCTCAGCTCCAATTTCTTGAACAACCTCATCAAAGATATTAAACAATGTTTCAGCATCTTTTCTAAGGCCAGATGTATCAACAGACTTTAAGAACATTGTACCTTTTGGACAATAAACTAAAAAGTTGATTATTGATTGTTGCTTTTGATTTGTCCAACCATCTGCCATTAGTGTACAACCGGTCTCGTTCCAAATATTCTTAATTTGTTGCAAATAATCTTGAACCTCATTCACAGCCATTTTTAACAAATTTCCTCTCAACTCATATAAAGAAGGGCCCTTGAATCCTGGCCCGATGGCAGTCATGGCATCGATAGCTGGTTGATAAAACTTGGATTGAGCCGCATTGAAAGGAAGATTAGAATCATACCACCAGCGTGCTACAGCCATCTTTGCTTGTGTAAGCATCTCATTCGAACACATAGAACTCTTAATTGAAGGTTGGGCCCCAGGAGTTGTTCTTGGAGCAAAAAATCTACTTAATCCCCCCACTGATTTTCCAGTTCCAGATTCTCTCGACTTCCCCTTACCTTTTGAAAGCTGAGACTGTCCCTCCATACTATTACTATCATCAATATCATCAGATGTTAAATCTATATCGCCTCCAATCTCTGAGCTTATTTTTCTTTTCTTCTCTTTGTTTCTTTTCATTTCATCAAGCAACTCCTTCATTTGCCATTTTACATCTTCAGAGACCTTTTTACATGCTTCTACATTGCCTGGAATCCCAGCTAGATGATACTTCAATCGAGTGATCCCGCCACCTCTAATTACTTTATTACAATACAAACATTCAGTATTATTTCTTGCCCCTGGCACTGCACGTGCATGGGCCCATGCTGGATCTTCTGAATCTTACAGGAGCAAGTGTTGAAGATGCAGCACCAGTTGATTGACAACTAGACATTTTTATATTCCTATATAATAATTCATAATTCAACATTTATTCAAATTCAAGTGTTCAACACTTAATAAATTGAAACTTAACATAATTTATCAAATAGATTAAAAAATCATCTCATCCAAATATAAGAAATAATTAATAATGATGGAAACAAAAATTAGAGAAAAATGCAAGATGCTTGAGTCTATTTGAATCCATTTTCCATATAATTTTTTTCATGGCAGCATATGCATTGAAGTTTACATCAGGACTTCACCCTTTATCTTCTACCTTTGAAATTATTCGCACGTCATTTGTTTATGAAAAAACTAAGAGAAAATTAAGTATTAAAATACCTTTTATGTAATATACACAGTTTCTCTGGTCTGTATATATAATAATGGTGGAAGATGTTGGGCAAGTAGGGGGATTTAAGAATATAGTGAATAATAGCACGAGGTTAAGTTGGAGAGAGTAGTAGGGCCAACAATAAATATAAGAAAACAAGAGTAGTGTGAGGTTAAGTGCATACTGCATAGGCCAAGAAGAAGAGAAGAGAGAAAAAAAAAAAAACAGAGTGCTGATCAAAGAAGAGATGCTGAAACATTAAGAATTTAAGATGCAAGACGGCAATTTGGGCAAAACACTAAAAATGAGTCAACGACCAGCTATATAATAAATTTATTATAGGCCTAAGTTAGTAAATCGCATACCAGTGGCCAGTGGGAATTTCAACTTTTCAAGTTGAAGCCTTGAAGCCGTGAAGGTGCAGACTACAGAGACTCCAACTCCAGACTCGAGCACGACGCGTCGACGGCACAAAGAGAAAGAAAACCTACAGTTAGAAAGAGGAAAGTAAAATAAAACCCTAAAGACTAAATGACTTAAATGACATAAATAACCCTAACCTTTTACATAAATTACAAAATTGCCACCAATATATAAATCTCATTAAATCGATAGCTTTGTTGTGTACCGGCCGAAAATTAAATTCCGGCCGAAATCCGGAATTCCGGCCGGTACCGGCCGGTACACCCGTTATTTTAACCGATACGAAACATACATATTTTCTGTACCGGATCAAATACCAGTACGGTACATACCGGCCGTACCGGTACGGTACCAAAAACACTGGTGGAAATATGTTTCTTGGTTTTAAAAGAAGTTTTTGTTTGTTTACCAAATTGGCATGCATCACAAATTTTGTCTTTAAGAAAATTTGCCTTTGGTAAACCTCTTACAAGATCATTTTTTGAAAGTTTAGAAATAAGTTCCATGTTGGCATGGCCTAGTCTTCTATGCCATAGCCAACTAGTTTCATTTTGAACTGAAAAACAAATAGCATCTTGTGAGGTAATTTCTTCAAAATCGATTGTATAAACATTGTTGCTTCTAAAAGCAGTAAAACAAATATTACAATCATGATCATTCAAAATAATGCACTTATCCATTTTGAAAGTAACTGTAAATCCTTTATCACATAATTGACTTATACTCAAAAGATTATGTTTTAAACCTTCAACAAGTAGAACATCTTCAATTATGAGAGAAGATTTATTACCTATTTTACCTATTCCCACGATCTTCCCTTTCGAGTTGTCTCCAAATGTCACGTGTCCTTCTTCTTTAGATCTAAGATCAAAGAACTTAGTCTTATCTCCCGTCATGTGTCTTGAACATCCACTATCTAAAAACCATTTGTTTTTGCTTGTGGAGGACTTCATGCATACCTATAAAAACAATTAAAATAATTTTTCTTGGTACCCAAGTTCTTTGGGTCCTTTATTTATTAGTATTAGAAGAAACAAGATTTTTAGGTACCCATATGGCCCTAATAGTCATTGTATGCTTTCTTCTAATAGGACAAGCATGATAATTATGACCATTTCTATTACAAAAATTGCAAATAGCATGTGGCATATATGAAGAACTTGAGTGATTATAATAGTATCCTTTTTTGACAAAATTATTATGAAAAGAATTTTGAATATTAGACTTTGATGTAGAAGGATTATCAAAGAAGTTTTTATAAGATTTGTATTTTTGTTTTGGCATATATCCCAAGCCTGCCTTGTCAAAAACACATCTTTGACTACCAAGAAGTTTTTCAAAATTTCTTTTTCCATTCGTAAAATTTTCAACAATATTTTCTAAATCAGTTTTCTTCTTCTTCAACTCAAGATTTTCATCTTTCAAAACAATATTTTCTTTTCTTAAAATATCAATTTCGTTTGTTAAAGAAGAATTTTTCTTTTTCAAAGCAGTATACTTGATACCCAATTTTTCAAATTCCTCATATACCTCTTCTAAAACATTTTGCAATTCTTCATATGAAGGATCTTCAATATTATCAAGATTTGTTACCTCAATGTCATCTTTAGCCATAAGACAAAGATTTGCTGATTCTCCATTGCTTGCTTCACTATCTGAGCTACTTGAATCATCATCCCATGTAGCTTTCATTGCTTTCTTGCCTTTGTTTCGATCTTTCTTTAGCAGAGGACAATCTGGCTTGATATGACCAGGCTTATTGCATTTATAACAAATTAAAGTGTCATTTTTACCTGAATCTTTCTTGGAAAACTTTTTGAAGGATTTCCTCGGAGGAGTTTTATTTTTCTTTAAGAACCTCTGAATTCTTCTTGTTATCATCGCAACTTCTTCATCTTTGTCATCATTTTCCTCATCTTCATCACTTTCACTTTCATGTGGAACAGCTTTAAGTGCCAAACTCTTCTTTGACTTTCCTTCTTCTTCTCCTCTTTTCAATGTGTACTCATGGGTGATAAGTGACCCGATGAGTTCATTCACTTCGAGTTTCTTGAGGTCTCTAGCTTCAAGAATCGCAGTCACTTTTGATTCCCAACGTTTTGGTAGAGAGTTGAGAATTTTTCTTACTACCTCCACTTTGGAATAAACTTTGCCAAGAGCTGTCAAGCTGTTTATGATGTTAGTAAAACGAGTGTGCATACTAGAAATAGATTCATCATCATTCATCTTAAACATTTCATATTCATGAGTAAGAATATAAATTTTTGATTCCTTGACTTGAGAAGTTCCTTCATAAGTAACTTCCAAGTTATCCCAAATTTCCTTTGCCGTAGCGCAAGTCATTACTCTATTAAACTCATTACCATTGAGAGCATTATATAATAAATTCATAGCAGTTAAATTCAAAGTATAAAGTCTATCGTCTTCACGATCAAACTCTTCTTCTTCCTTTTGGACCTTTACTCCATCAACCACTTTTGTTGGAATATAAGGTCCATTTACAATGCATTTCCAGATTTCTCGACCTTGAGCCTGAAGGAATATTCTCATTCTAACTTTCCAGAATGAGTAATTGTCTCCACAAAAGAGTGGAGGCCGACTGCTAGATTGTTCACCAAATGAAGCTGCAATGTTAGCCATAAGATCTTAACTCAAAAGATAGTTAATCTTATAATAGAGCTTTAGCTCTGATACCAATCTCTTCTTGCATAGCTATAATCCAAGATTCATCAAGAAGTGTTTCATCAATATTTTTAGGTTCAATCTGAGATAGAAAAGCAGTATGATTGCAAATATTTCTAAGAGATGATCGAGTACTTACACTTCGAGAAGGTTCTCCCAGAATTTGTTCCACTGGATGATCTTTCACAAATTTCAATTGTTTGGTTGCATCTTGTATTAAATTTTGATGATCTTTCCTGTTGTCTCCATGTTGGACTTCCTCTATTGTGTTCTCTTTGTTGAGATTGAGACTTTCCGTATTATTTATACCTCCTGTTTCTTCATCAATGGATTTCTTGGAGATTAGAGAATTAGATTCATCAAATATTGCATGCATAGATTCTTGTACAGTCAAAATCTTTTTATTGAATACTCTATAAGCTTTACTATTAGTAGAATATCCAAGAAAGATACATTCATTAGATTTTGCATCAAATTTACCTAAATTATCCCTGTCATTCAAAATAAAACATTTGCATCCAAATACATGAAAGTAACCAATGTTGGGCTTTTTCTCATTCCAAAGCTCATAGGAGGTTTTATCTAATTTAGACTTTAACATAACTCTATTTATAATATAACATGCAGTACTTACCGCTTCGACCCAAAAATAACTAGGCAAGTTGTTCTCATTAAGCATAGTTCTTGCCATCTCTTGAAGAGATCTATTTTTCCTCTCTACTACCACATTTTGTTGAGGAGTTCGTGGAGCAGAAAAATTATGTACAAAACCATTTTCATCACAAAATGTTTCAATATTTTTATTAACAAACTCTTTTCCCCTATCACTTCGGATACTTGAAATAGTATAGCCTTTTTCATTTTGAATTCTCTTACATAACTTGGTAAAGGCATTATGTGCCTCATCTTTATGAGCAAGAAAGATGACCTAAGTATATATAGAGAAATCATCAACAATAACAAATACATAATATTTTCCTCCTAGACTTGCAACTCTATTTGGTCCAAAAAGATCCATGTGTGTCAGTTGTAGTGGTCTAGTAGTGGAAATCAAAGTTTTGAATATTGTACCGGAAGTCGTACCGGTCAAAGCATTGGAACAAAATATTTCGGTACCGGTACCATTTTGTGTACCGTTTCGGAATAATATTTCGGTACCGATACTATTTCAGTACCGGTACAGTTTCGTGTACCGTTTCGGACTAGTTTATACCTGAATAAATTATATATATAAGCATTCACTGTATTATAAAATAATAACAAAATAAGTCATAAACTCAATATTTCTCAATACAAGTCTTAAGTTTTAAGTTACAAACTAAATAAGTTTTTAATCCAACCGTTAAAATAAAATCACTCATCCTCATCAAAAAGACAATAAGGATCAAGATTCGACATGTTAATCAAAATATTTTCATCAACGTTAGTCACCACCGTCATCAACATCAACACCAACATTATTAACGTCTTCCTCATTTAGTGAGATTAATGGCTCCTCAATACTTGCCTAATCCAAATCCTCTCCATCAAGAAGCTCAGATTCTTCACCCACCCATTCTTCCATCAAGTCAATATTTTCAAGATTGATTGGATCTAAAGTATCTCTTCCCTTTTTAATGCTCCTGTCAAAATAAAATCAAACATAATTGAAAATGTTATATATATTTTTAAAAGTGAAAGACATTAGTATTAAAAAAATTTACCTCTCTCGTAGCTTCAAGTTATAACGAACAAATACTAAGTCATTCAAACGTTTATGCACTAATCTATTTCTCTTCTTCGAATGGATAAAATCAAATGTGCTCCAGTTTCTTTCACATCCAGTTGCACTACAACATTGACTTAGTACTCGAACAGCAAACCTTTGAAGCGTTGGAACCTCGCAACCAAATTCGGTCCACCATGCAACTATAACAATAATGCAATTATAAATTATTAATTAAATGCAAGTAAAATATAATAAGATAGAATTTAAAGCACAAAGTCACACTATTTAACAAATGATATTGATAAATGATAATACTTGGATTAAGCTTATCACGCTGGCGGATTGCTAAAGAATGTCCAAACTCACCTACTGCATTATTATACAAGTCCAGTTCTGCAATGATCTTGTCTTGTTCATCGGGATCAAGTTCCATCTTCATAACACAATTGTTGAAACATCTTATAACATCATTTTTTTTTTTTTAAAGCTGGGGCTATAGTAAATTCCAGGGTTAAGAAGACAACCCGCCGCATGTAATGGACTATGAAGCTGCTTATCCCATCTAGAATCAATGATCCTGGTGAATGGACTGAATACACTAACTTTGTTATTGCATCTTGCTTTTTATATTCTCTTTGGCTCTTTCCATTGCATCATACAAGTATCCCATTGCAGGCTTCTCATCCCCGTTAACAAGTCGTAGAACACGAACCAAAGGCTCACTAATTTTAATAATAAATTGACATTGAGCCCAAAACTCTTTATCTTCTAAAACAATCCTAGCTATCTCCTTCCATATGTTGCTCCTAGAATGACTTGATGCAATCCATTTATCACACGTAAACATTTGTCTCAGTTCTTTCTTAAATAAGAGCAAGCATTGGATACTTAAAAAATTTGTCGCAAACCTTGTAATTGCAGGACGACACAAATCACGACCTTTGGTGAAATCTTGTCTCATCAATGCCAAAACCCAACCATGGTTATAGATGAACTTTGTTATCTTTTTTGCCTTTTTTATAGTATCATTAATAAGGGGAAAATATCTTGGATCACAAAAATTCTCCAACATCAAGTCTATGCAATGAGCTGCACAAGGGGACCAGTAAAAAGAGCCATACTTTTGCTGTAACTTTTTTCCTGCAGCTTTATAACTTGCATCATTATCCGTTATGAACTGCACAAGATTCTCAGCTCCAATTTCTTGAACAATCTCATCAAAGATATTAAACAATGTTTCAGCATCTTTTCTAAGGCCAGATGTATCAACAGACTTTAAGAACATTGTACCTTTTGGACAATAAACTAAAAAGTTGATTATTGATTGTTGCTTTTGATTTGTCCAACCATCTGCCATTAGTGTACAACTGGTCTCATTCCAAATATTCTTAATTTGTTGCAAATAATCTTGAACCTCATTCACAGCCATTTTTAACAAATTTCCTCTCAACTCATATAAAGAAGGGCCCTTGAATCCTGGCCCGATGGAAGTCATGGCATTGATAGCTAGTTGATAAAACTTGGATTGAGTCGCATTGAAAGGAAGATTAGAATCATACCACCAGCGTGCTACAGCCATCTTTGCTTGTGTAAGCATCTCATTCGAACACATAGAACTCTTAATTGAAGGTTGGGCCCCAGGAGTTGTTCTTGGAGCAAAAAATCTACTTAATCACCCCACTGATTTTCCAGTTCCAGATTCTCTCGAATTCCCCTTACCTTTTGAAAGCTGAGACTGTCCCTCCATACTATTACTATCATCAATATCATCAGATGTTAAATCTATATCGCCTCCAATCTCTGAGCTTATTTTTCTTTTATTCTCTTTGCTTTTTTTTATTTCATCAAGCAACTCCTTCATTTGCCATTTTACATCTTCAGAGACTTTTTTACATGCTTCTACATTGCCTGGAATCCCAGCTAGATGATACTTCAATCGAGTGATCCCGCCACCTCTAATTACTTTATTACAATACAAACATTCAGTATTATTTCTTACCCCTGGCACTGCACGTGCATGGGCCCATGCTGGATCTTCCAATCTTACATGAGCAAGTGTTGAAGATGCAGCACCAGTTGATTGACAACTAGACATTTTTATATTCCTATATAATAATTCATAATTCAACATTTATTCAAATTCAAGTGTTCAACACTTAATAAATTGAAACTTAACATAATTTATCAAATAGATTAAAAAATCATCTCATCCAAATATAAGAAATAATTAATAATGATGGAAACAAAAATTAGAGAAAAATGCAAGATGCTTGAGTCTATTTGAATCCATTTTCCATATAAGTTTTTTTCATGGCAGCATATGCATTGAAGTTTACATCAGGACTTCACCCCTTATCTTCTACCTTTGAAATTATTCGTACGTCATTTGTTTATGAAAAAACTAAGAGAAAATTAAGTGTTAAAATACCTTTTATTTAATATACACAGTTTCTCTGGTCTATATATATACTAATGGTGGAAGATGTTGGGCATGTAGGGGGATTTAAGAATATAGTGAACAATAGCACGAGGTTAAGTTGGAGAGAGTAGTAGGGCCAACAATAAATATAAGAAAACAAGAGTAGTGTGAGGTTAAGTGCATACTGCATAGGCCAAGAAGAAGAGAAGAGAGAAAAAAAAAAAAACAGAGTGCTGATCAAAGAAGAGATGCTGAAACATTAAGAATTTAAGATGCAAGAAGGCAATTTGGGCAAAACACTAAAAATGAGTCAACGACCAGCTATATAATAAATTTATTATAGGCATAAGTTAGTAAATCGCATACCAGTGGCCAGTGGGAATTTCAACTTTTCAAGTTGAAGCCTTGAAGCTGTGAAGGTGCAGACTGCAGAGACTCCAACTCCAGACTCGAGCACGACGTGTCGACGGCACAAAGAGAAAGAAAACCTACAGTTAGAAAGAGGAAAGTAAAATAAAACCCTAAAGACTAAATGACTTAAATGACATAAATAACCCTAACCTTTTACATAAATTACAAAATTGCCACCAATATATAAATCTCATTAAATCGATAGCTTTGTTGTGTACCGGCCGAAAATTAAATTCCGGCCGAAATCCGGAATTCCGGCCGGTACCGGCCGATACACCCGTTATTTTAACCGATACGAAACATACATATTTTCTGTACCGGATCAAATACCAGTACGGTACATACCGGCCGTACCGGTACGGTACCAAAAACACTGGTGGAAATATGTTTCTTGGTTTTAAAAGAAGTTTTTGTTTGTTTACCAAATTGGCATGCATCACAAATTTTGTCTTTAAGAAAATTTGCCTTTGGTAAACCTCTTACAAGATCATTTTTTGAAAGTTTAGAAATAAGTTCCATGTTGGCATGGCCTAACCTTCTATGCCATAGCCAACTAGTTTCATTTTGAACTGAAAAACAAATAGCATCTTATGAGGTAATTTCTTCAAAATCGATTGTATAAACATTGTTGCTTCTAAAAGCAGTAAAACAAATATTACAATCATGATCATTCAAAATAATGCACTTATCCATTTTGAAAGTAACTGTAAATCGTTTATCACATAATTGACTTATACTCAAAAGATTATGTTTTAAACCTTCAACAAGTAGAACATCTTCAATTATGAGAGAAGATTTATTACCTATTTTAGCTATTCTTACGATCTTCCCTTTCGAGTTGTCTTCAAATGCCACGTGTCCTTCTTCTTTAGATCTAAGATCAAAGAACTTAGTCTTATCTCCCGTCATGTGTCTTGAACATCCACTATCTAAAAATCATTTGTTTTTGCTTGTGGAGGACTTAATGCATACCTATAAAAACAATTAAAATAATTTTTCTTGGTACCCAAGTTCTTTGGATCCTTTATTTATTATTATTAGAAGAAACAAGATTTTTAGGTACCCATATGGCGCTAATAGTCATTGTATGCTTTCTTCTAATAGGACAAGCATGATAATTATGACCATTTCTATTACAAAAATTGCAAATAACATGTGGCATATATGAAGAACTTGAGCGATTATAATAATATCATTTTTTGACAAAATTATTATGAAAAGAATTTTGAATATTAGACTTTGATGTAGAAGGATTATCAAAGAAGTTTTTATAAGATTTGTATTTTTGTTTTGGCATATATCCCAAGCCTGCCTCGTCAAAAACACATCTTTGACTACCAAGAAGTTTTTCAAAATTTCTTTTTTCCATTCGTAAAATTTTCAACAATATTTTCTAAATCAGTTTTCTTCTTCTTCAACTCAAGATTTTCATCTTTCAAAACAATATTTTCTTTTCTTAAAATATCAATTTCATTTGTTAAAGAAGAATTTTTCTTTTTCAAAGCAGTATACTTGATATCTAATTTTTCAAATTCCTCATATATCTCTTCTAAAACATTTTGCAATTCTTCATATGAAGGATCTTCAATATTATCAAGATTTGTTACCTCAATGTCATCTTTAGCCATAAGACAAAGATTTGCTGATTCTCCATTGCTTGCTTCACTATCTGAGCTACTTGAATCATCATCCCATGTAGCTTTCATTGATTTCTTGCATTTGTTTCGATCTTTCTTTAGCAGAGGACAATCTGGCTTGATATGACCAGGATTATTACATTTATAACAAATTAAAGTGTCATTTTTACCTGAATCTTTCTTGGAAAACTTTTTGAAGGATTTCCTCGGAGGAGTTTTATTTTTCTTTAAGAACCTCTGAATTCTTCTTATTATCATCGCAACTTCTTCATCTTTGTCATCATTTTCCCCATCTTCATTACTTTCACTTTCATGTGGAACAGCTTGAAGTGCCAAACTCTTATTTGACTTTCCTTCTTCTTTTCCTCTTTTCAATGTGTACTCATGGGTGATAAGTGACCCGATGAGTTTATTCACTTCCAGTTTCTTGAAGTCTCTAACTTCAAGAATCGCAGTCACTTTTGATTCCCAACGTTTTGGTAGAAAGTTGAGAATTTTTCTTACTACCTCCACTTTGGAATAAACTTTGCCAAGAACTGTCAAACTGTTTATAATGTTAGTAAAACGAGTGTGCATACTAGAAATAGATTCATCATCATTCATCTTAAACATTTCATATTCATGAGTAAGAATATAAATTTTTGATTCCTTGACTTGAGAAGTTCCTTCATAAGTAACTTCCAAGTTATCCCAAATTTCTTTTGCCGTAGCGCAAGTCATTACTCTATTAAACTCATTACCATTGAGAGCATTATATAATAAATTCATAACAGTTAAATTCAAAGTATAAAGTCTATCGTCTTCACGATTAAACTCTTCTTCTTCCTTTTTGACCTTTACTCCATCAACCACTTTTGTTGGAATATAAGGTCCATTTACAATGCATTTCCAGATTTCTCGACCTTGAGCCTGAAGGAATATTCTCATTCTAACTTTCCAGAATGAGTAATTGTCTCCACAAAAGAGTGGAGGCCGACTGCTAGATTGACCTTCACCAAATGAAGCTGCAATGTTAGCCATAAGATCTTAACTCAAAAGATAGTTAATCTTATAATAGAGCTTTAGCTCTGATACCAATTGTTGCCCAGATGACTAACACAAGAGGGGGGGTGAATTGAGTTGTATTTAAAAAAAAAAAAAAAATTATAAATCAAATATACAATATCAAATATAAACAAAATACGAAATAGCAATAAATATAAAGAGTAAGGGTAAGAGAGAATCAAACTCAGTATGTTAACGAGGTTCGGCCCCACTGCCTACGTCCTCGCCTCAAGCTACCCCTTGAGGATCCCCGAATTCACTATTCAACCTCCTTCAGGTGGAGGTAAAAACCTATTACACCTTTGAACAACACCGCTACAAAGGATCCGTGTAGAACACCCTCTACACTTGCAATCACCTTACACGTGGTGATTCAACGATTCCCTGTGTAGAACACTTTCTACACGCACAAGGGTTGTACACACCCTTTTACTGATACAAGAATTGATAGTGGGTAGAATATCAGAAAACACTCCTCAATGAGTGAAATAAGAACAATACAGCACAACCTATATCTCTCAAAATGAAAAAGGATTAAGGCTCAATGCTTAGAGAAGAGAGAATGAAAGCTTTGAATGAGAGTTGTATGCTCTTGGTGTTGTGAATGTGAAGCTCTCAAATGATCTATTTATAGGCATATGAGACTTCATATTCAAATTTAAAAAGATTCACATGTCAAAGACATCATCATTCATTTTTCAAAAATTTCAAACCTAATCTTTTTACTTTTTGCATGTGACAAAATGAGCACACTTTACTTTTCAAAAAATTCAAACCTAATCTTTTACTTTTTGCATATGACAAAAGGAGCACACTTTACTTTTCAAAATTTTCAAACAAAGGCATCTTCCTTTTGCATAAGTCAAGAAAAGCATCAATCACTTTTGAAAATATTCAAATAAAACATGCACATGTGAAAGATGACAATCAATCATCTTTAATATTTTCAAAGTTCAACCCTTTAATCATGGCATGCACATGTGAAAGATGACAATCAATTATCTTTCAAAATTTTCAAATTTAATTTTCAAAATATTCATGCACATGTGGAAAATGTATTTTAATGCTTTATGATAAAATATTAATTTTGAGCTATAATCCTAATTTCGAATTTTTAAAGATTTACAATATTACTCTATGACTTTAATGTGAACTTGTTCCCTTCTTGCTTATGCTTGGTTCCTCTTGATGTGCTTGACTCCATTGTGTAGATAACTTGAGCTTGAGACTCCTTTATTCTATGAATTCATTTGTTATCATCAAAATCCATGTGTAGATTTATAATTACACGAAACTTGAAACTTTGGGTTCATCAATGTCCTTTAGCTAAACAGAAGCACTTATCTTTTCCAACTCATTCTTACAAATCTAGCTCTCTTTTTCATTTAATTCATTATGATATATGAGGTCCTTTTTCAGTCCCTACTCATGATGGTTTTAGATTTTTTCTAACCATTGTTGATGATCATTCAAAATTTGAAGAACCATTTTCATAACTTTTTACAATATGGTTCAAACACAATTTCAAAAGAGCATAAAATTTGTAAGGACTGACAATGGTTTTGAGTTTAAAATGAATGATTTTTTCTGTTCTAAAGGTATCATACATCAAACCTCCTGTGTTGAAACCCCTTAACAAAATTCAATTGTTGAGAGGAAGCATCAACACTTACTTAATGTAGCATGAGCTTTGGAATTTCAATCCAATGTTCCTTTACAATTATGGGGTGAATGTGTCTTAACAGTAACACATATTATAAATCATATTCCCTCTCACATCCTTCATAACCAATCACCATATCAAATTCTATGTGCTGAAATTCCTTCCTATACTCATTTCAAGGTCTTTGGTTGTCTATGCTATGTTGCTACTTTAAGCCAAAACAGATCAAAATTCTCACCTAGAGCAAGAAGATGTGTCTTTATTGGTTACCCCTTTGGCATGAAAGGCTACACATTATTTGATCTTGATTCAAATAATTTTTTGTTTTGTTTTTGTTTCTAGAGATGTTGTTTTTCATGAGGATATTTTTCCATTTTAGAAAACATCCTTTGTCAAATTATCCTCATTACCATCTCATTTTGTTTTTCCTCCTCCTGTTCCAGATTTTCCTTTCACTTCCAATAATCCTTCACCTACCATTTCCACATCAGATACATCTACCCTTCCTCCAACTCAAGACATTCCTTCACTTCAAGATACTGCTCATTTTCCTCCCCTTCAAAAATCCACTAGACAGCACAAAGCTCCTGGTTATTTGCAAAGTTACCATTGTAATTTAACAGCTACAACTCCTATCACATCTTCTGCTGGCTCAATTACTACAACTACAGGTAAAAAATTTAACATTTCTGATTTCTTGTCTTACAAACATTTATCTCCATCTCATAGTGCTTTTAGCATTTCTATCTCATCCAATATAAAACGTGAATTCTAGCATGAAGCTCTAAAATACTCTCATTGAAGAGATGCAATGACCCTTGAATTAAATGCTTTAGATTCAAACCATACTTGGATCCTTATTGATTTACCACTAGATAAAACCCCAATTGGTTGTAAATGGGTATATAAAACTAAGTTTAATGTTGATGGTTCTATTGAGAGACATAAAGCAATATTAGTTGCTAAAGGTTACACCCAAAGGGAAGGTCTTGATTACTTAGAAACTTTTTCCCCAGTTGCAAAGATAGTGACAATACGCTATTTTTTATCCCTGGCAGCCATTCATAACTGGCATTTAGTACATTTAGATGTAAACAATGTCTTTCTATATGGTGATTTAGAAGAAATTGTATATATGAGACCGCCTCCTGGGTATCTTAAAAAAGGGGACCATCGAGTTTGCAAATTACAGAAGTCTTTATATGGGTTAAAACAAGCTTCACGACAATGGAATTCAAAGTTTACTGCAGCTTTGCTAGATTTGGGTTTTGTTCAATCCAAATCAGATTATTCTTTATTCATAAGAAGGGAAGCTGATTCATTTGTTGCTTTATTTGTGTATGTAAATGACATACTTTTAGCAAGCACTAATATATCTACTGTTTAACACATTAAATCTTCCTTGAGCACACATTTTAAATTGAAGGATTTAGGTCCTGTTAAATACTTCTTAGGCATGAAAGTTGCTTGATCCAGAAAAGACATCTCTCTGTGTCAGAGAAAGTATGCTCTGGAATTACTATATGATGCTGGTCTATTTACAGCCAATTTCCCCATGGATTCACATTGTAAACTGTCTAAAAATGATGGTGAGTTAGTTGAAGATGTAACTAGTTACAGAAGACTTATTGGTAGATTACTCTACCTCACTCACACTAGACCTGATATTACTTATTCAGACCATCTTTTGAGTCAATTTCTTGATTCACACATGCAAGATGCCCTCAGAATTTTGAAATATATAAAAATGGCACCTGGCTAAGGTATTTATTTATTTTTAGCTTCTTCTTCAATTCATCTTATAAAGCATTTGTTGACTCAGATTGGGCTAGTTGTCTTGATACAAGGAGATCAATTTTCTGGTTATTGTGTATTTCTTGGTGAATCCCTCATTTCTTAGAAGTCTAAGAAGAAAACAACAGTTTCAAAATCTTCTACAGAAGCTGAATATCGTGCCATGGCGTATGCTGTTTGTGAATTAACTTGGCTCAAATCATTATTATTTGACGTTCATCAGAATCATTCTTCTCCTTCCTTACTGTTTTGTGATAGTCAAGCTGCTCTACACATTGCAACTAACCCAGTTTTTCATGAGAGAACAAAATATATTGAATTGGATTGTCATCCCATTAGAGAAAAAATACAGGTTGGTGTACTTAAGACATTGCATCTATCTTCTTCTTATCAGTTGGCTGACTTACTTACTAAGCCTCTTGGGTTTGTTGTCTAATATTTACCATTCATCTTTACCGTTCATACTTTTTAGTAAAATATGTACAATACAAAGAATACATTCAATCTTTCATACTTTGTTGTCCAAGATGAATGTGCACAATATTTAGCATTCATCTTGAGGGGGACTATTAAAGATAAGTGTAAAGTTACTTTTTAGTCCTTTTAGAATAAGTGGATAGTCAATGTAAAGAAAAACTCTACTTGCAACCGTTTGGAGGAGTCGTCGTGCAGTCGTGTCTGACATGGCACACAAATGAAACGATGCGTTTAATAATTATTGGAATGAATTGCAATGAAAATTTTGGGCGATTTCAAATAACACACTCACAAATGTCTTCTTCCCCTGTGATTTGGGCGATTTCAGGGACAACAAAACAAGACTGCTCGGAGTCATATGAACCTCCACTTTTCTTTTGATTTGTAGCCGAGATGGAGGCTTGAAAGGTTGGATTTTGCCGGCATCAAATGGATCATCGACTGACAAAGAGCTCCTCTCTAATTCTTCAAAAACATCAAACGCGAATTCTCCTGCCACCTCCTCACTCGTGCCACCAGCTCTACTTTCATTCCTCATCAGAAACTCATCCAGGTAAAACTCGGAGTTGCCACGCAACAAGCTGGTCGTAGCATTGAAATATAACTCACCAAAATATTTAGGGGTAGAAGGAGCACTCATTTAAAGCAACGAAGGACGTGAATTGTTGTTGTTGACTCGAAATCCATGGTAGGTGGTGGAATCACGAAGCCCAATTTTTTTTACTTCAATGATTTTTGTTTTTTTTTTTTTTTTGGGTGGTGTTTGGGTAGAGAAGCTAAGATCATTTCAGAAAGTGTAACCAAGATGAAGTGAAGATTGAAATAGCAGAGCAAATGGTGCTTAAGGTCAGAGATTGTTGACCTCTTGAGGTTGCGAAGCTCTGTATACATCGAATTGAGCTACTTTTTTTTTTTTTTTTCTCTTTTTCTCTTAAATCAACTAACATGGCACACGCCACATCATTCGACTACACGGCGACTCCAATACAAAGACTGTACCTAGAAGAACAACAATGTAAATAATAAGTCTAGTCTTGTCATTTTACCATGTATTGCATTCATTTCTTTGTATAAATAGAACGTTCTGATGTATTCTTTTTCAAGTAAGTGAAATACAACTTCTCATTTAGTAAGTTCTGATTGAAATTGCATTAGTTCTTGTATTAACTTACTTTTTTCAAAGGTATTGTGTGGTGTTTTTACATTTCACGATTGTAAATATCATCTCTTATTTAGATAATGTTAAAGCATTCTCATTGGCTTAGTTAAATGAAAATGTAAACTAAAACTTGATTGACAATCCCTTAAAATGGTCTATATGGTAAAGAAAAATAAGGCAAAAGGCAAATATATTTCTTGCTAGCTACACAATTAGGCCTAGTTTGTTTTCACAATATTTTTTGACTTATCTCTTATATCATTACAATTTTTTAAATTTTCACACAAAATAAAATAAATAATTGAACTTTTACAAATTTCAAAATAAAAATATATTATAATAATATTTTATTTAACTTTCAACTTTTTTCTTAACTCATCACATCTGCGAAAACAGACCATTTATATATTTGTATGGTTACTATTCACCCTCAATTGAAAAATTTATATTAATTTCATTTATATTTTTTCGCCACATATATAATATTTGCACCACTAATTATTATTTATATATAGGTGCTTGTGTTTATACAATTTACAATAGATTTAAATTATAAAATATGAAAAAAAATAAAAATTATAAAAAAAATTATTAATATTTTAACTAATAGAAAAATAACGAGAAATTCTTTTAGGCAAAATATGTGATCTTAAATTATTTCTTGTAAGAATTTTTAAATATGATGTGTTGCCTCAACGTATAACACGTGATATTGTCAGGCTTATAAAATGTGATATTGTCAGGCTTATAAAATGGCAAAAGTCGCCGTCTGTGGGATTCGAACCCACGACCACGTGGTTAAAAGCCACGCGCTCTACCGACTGAGCTAAGACGGCTTTGGAATACCTCCTCATGTATGAATTAATAGAGATAATAAGTCCTCCACCATTTTCCATTTGAGTTTTTTCTTATCTCTCTTTGAATATAGCGTTTTATCTTATTTTATTATTATTATAATTTTTTTAAATTTTTATAAAAAATATAATAAATAATTTATATTTTTTTATCTTTAAAATAATAAAAATATTTATTTAATTTTTAATTTTCATATTAACTCATCTTATCTTAACTCATTATCTAAATAACACTTTAGAGTAATGTTACTTATAGTCGTAGAGTGCGTAAGTATCGCATAATTATTTTAAAAATGAGTGGAGTTTACTTTTAAAAAATTACTTTTTTATATAACTTCTGTATTTATCTAATTTTTTTAAAGAAATTATGTATCATTTGTGCATTCTATAATTACAAATATCATTTCTCATTTTCTTATTATTGTTTTGGATATGCTATGCCTTGGGCTCCACTTGGGCTATGGGCTACCCTACTGACAATTCAAATTAGGCTTAGTGGGTTGAATGATAAGTTGAGTTAAAATGAAATCAGATGAAATTTAAAAATTTAATAAAATATTATTTTTTAATATTATATTTATTTTAAAATTTGAAAAAATTGAATTATTTATTATACTTTATTTAGAAATTTAAAAAAATTTATAATGATTAAGATTGTGTTTGAATAGTGGTGAGATCACTTCATTATTATTTAATATTTTATTATTATTTTTAACTATTTTTTACTACTATTTAATATTTTATATCACTATTCACAAATAATATAAGATCATCTCACTATTTAAATATAACTTAAATAAGATGAGTTAAGATTATCTTATTATCCAAACAACAACGCCTCCACACTCACAACAACGCTTCAACACTCTTCAAAAAATTTCTTAGATATATAATTAGAAATGAACAGTTCTACCCTTTATCCTAAATTTTGATATCTTCATTCGCACGTCGTGGTGTATCACATTTCAAGTATCTTCTTATATTTTAAAAATATCTTCAAATAATTATATTTTAATAATAAAGATATTTTTATAAAATATAATTATTTAAATTTTTTTAAAAAGAGTTGTATATTTAGTTTTTGTTTTTTTGGATAAAAATTAATATTCCTCAATTAAGATTATTAAATGGAAAAAAGTGAAAAGTAAATGACTATAGAGCCGTACGTCACGTGGACCAGCTCAAAAGGAAAAGGACACAATCCTTCGTCGAGCTCTACGAAAGAGCAAATCAATCTTCTGAAGGCCCACATCCAATTGTTCCATCCAAGAGACAACTAGACGACTTGTTGAGAGAGAGAGAGGCTTCACCCAATCACGTGCGACACGAGCAGATATCCCAACGTTCTATATTCTTCTCCCCCCTTTCTTACGTGACACGTCTCCAATTCCAAATTCCAACGCTCCTTCATTTTCTCTCTTCGCCATGTTTATTTTTCCACCAAGTTTTCTTTAAGCTCCGTTTCCTTTTCTCCTTGTCTGAGAGTATATCCAGAAATAATTGAAGGTACGGTTTTTTCCCTTCTTTTGTTGAAAAAGTTTTCATTATGGTACAAATCTATGTTTCTTGATTATTCTCTGGTTTACCTTTTTTTGTTTTTTTTGTCTGTTTAAGTTGTATTTAGGACTGTATCTGATCCTAAATTCCTTAACACTATCGTTCTTGCACGGCTTGCAACATTCGGGGTTCGAAATTAGTTTCTTTCTTTTGTTTCCTAATTTCTCTTACACATGTTTATTGTGAATAATCTTGTATTCTTCCTCTTTTTCCCTTTTCGCATGCCGATTTGTTTTTCGGTTTTCAATATTTTGTTTAAAATATTCGGTTCTTGAGTTTGACTTGTAGAAATTTTGAGTAGAAATTCGCATAAATTGGATTTATATTGGTTTAATTTTGGGATTTTGTTAATCTGTTAGTTTGAATTGTGAATATTGGAGAACATTTTTTATATTATAATAATCGTTCTTTTATATGTTTTTCATTGTGCTATATATTTTTGATAAGTCATTTGTGCTATATAGAATATAAAAATTATTATGAACATAGTTTAAGATACAAAAATATAATCAATATAGGGATTGATGGTATCATGACACACGTTTATGGTAACAAACATCACAAATTAGAGATAAGAGTTTTCCCTATCTGACAAAAAAGAATTTAATATGTTTAGGGTTAACCAGAAAAGATGTTAAAGGGGACTCGAGGGAAAATAAATTGTAATATTTCTCTATTCTACTTTGACTACCCTTCAAACTTTAATTTGTTCTCTTTTATACGCATGATAACAAGGAAGAACTTAAACGGAACTTAATGGAGAATAGAGAAAGATTGCAAGTCATGACTTTAAGAAAGTTTTTAGGTCCAAAATTTTTAGTTTTTAAGAAAAATTCATTTTTTTTTATAATATTTTGATTTTTAATAGAAATCTAAATATATATGTATCTGTTAGATTATCTAAAATTATACAGATTTTTCAGTAGTTAAGTGGGTTATTTTTTTTATTTATTTATTTTGTTTGTTGGGGGGGGGGGGGGGGGGGGGTGTTGGTTGGTTGGGATTTGTAGTTTAAGATCAGCAAGATTACCAAGAGTAGTACCTATATGGCTTGGAAACATCACCTATAGAAGAATATGTGAAAGTTGTTTAACCTGTGTGAGGCTCTCTCTCTCTCTCTCTATAATTTAGTTAAGTTCGATTCTTTATCATGGATGATTCTTTCATAATTTTGTTATGAATTTGTATGGCAGCTATATAGTTTGGGTGATAATTTACTTCCTTCCCTTATGCAGTTAAGGACATTGATTTTGTGGTTCTTGCAGTGTGCTTCTTAACTTTTAAGTGGTATGACAAGTTGTAATAGAGCCAATGGAGATGGTTAGATTTCACTGTTGAAATAATGGATAAAAAGCAGCATATAGCAATTTTCACAACTGCCAGCCTTCCATGGATGACTGGAACTGCTGTCAACCCTCTGTTTCGTGCAGCCTATCTTTCGAAAGATGGAGAGAGAAATATCACCTTGGTGATTCCCTGGTTATCTTTGAAAGATCAAGGACTAGTATATCCCAGCAACATCACATTCATCTCACCATCAGAGCAGGAGAAATATGTCCGTCAATGGCTTGAGGAGAGGACTGGATTCACATTTGATTTCAGTATACGTTTTTATCCTGGACGGGTAGTGACATCTGTAACTTTGTACAATTCTGATTCAGGCATTTGCACCAAATTAATCACTTTTGGTAGTGGGAAATTTTATTGGACAGTTTAATATCTACTTATTTACTTGAGTATGGATGTTGTCTACCACGCAAAACTTTTTCCTCATCCCTTGGAGACTCTGCCTTGTATGGCAACAAGAAATTTCTCAAAAGATCTCATTTTTGTTTTTCAAAACAAAAATGAGATCTTTTGAGAAATTTTTACAAATCAATTTTTTATTTTTTTATTATTTTTTTCTTATAAAAATTTTTCATGCAGTTATTTGCATTACAAAAACTTCTCTCTCCAAACATCATTTTGATGGACCACACCATTTTTCCAAACTCCAATAAAGATATTTCTCAAAAACTTCCTCAATCTGAACATGCTTTCTATGGGCAGGGAACTTCCACAAATCCAGCTCTTCTTGAACTTTTTTTTTTATAAGTAACAACCTCTTCATGAACTATAAAGGGTTTATGCCATTTTGTTCCCCTTGACTTACCTGTCTAATTCAAACATGATATTAACTCAACTATAACTAAGCCTTTATTGGGATTGAGTTAATTTCTATGGGCATTGAGGGTAAACTATTGACCTTTGGCTCTGTGCAGAGTTCTCTGATCTTTTTATAGAACAAACATCAGGCACATTATTAAGAACACGTACTTCTGCTATTTTCCTTCTTATTTTCAATTTTAGAGAATGATAATAATCCATGACATCACTTGTAGTGCAGTTTTCTAAAGATAAAAGGAGCATTCTTGCAGTTGGAGATATCTCAGAAATCATTCCCGATGAAGAGGCAGACATTGCTGTTCTCGAGGAGCCTGAGCATCTTACATGGTTTCATCATGGAAAGCGATGGAAGATTAAATTCCGCATGGTTATTGGAATTATTCACACTAACTATTTGGAATATGTGAGGAGAGAGAAGAACGGAATGCAAGCATTTCTTCTCAAAATCGTAAATAGCTGGCTTGTTGGTATCTATTGCCACAAGGTATGTTTCTTGATAACTGTTTGTTTTTGTGAAATATGTTTCTATTTTTGGATGGTTACATATTAATGATGTCCTATGTCTACTTTATTTTGGTGTTTTGACTTCGTACCATATTTAGTGAAATAGTGCAATCAGTTGTTTTTGAATCTGGCATTTTTTGTTATATATGATGTTTATTTATTGCGATTCTTAGTTAAGTCTTCCATATCTTGGAATGCAGTGATTTTTCTGCTATATATGGAAACAGGAAAGGCTGTTTAATTATTGGTTATAAGTATCAAGTTTGCAGGTGATGGTGCAGTTCACATTCAACTTTTATAGAATATAAGAAAAAGCTCCTATATTAGTGCTTGGTTTTGTTTGTCCCTGTAATCCTTTTTCTTTTAAGAGTGGGTCTGTATACACTTTGCTTTCTGGCGGTGGACCTTCCTACTCTTACATGATGGCGGGCTGGCTATTGTTAATGATTGGTTTTTCTAATATCAGCTGGCCTTTCCTACTGGATACACTTGGGGATTAAGGGGCTGTCTAGCTGGTAAGTTGGCAAGAGTGCAAGAATGGAACTGGCAGTCCCCCCTAACTTTTTATAAAGTCACCAATTATCAGGAATACCTAGTTTTCAGAATTGACATGTAATTAAAATAGGGTATAGTATTGCTATAGTTTTTAGGAGCTTAGTTTTGGGATCTTTGTAACCCCTAAGCTCAATAGTGTAGAAGGTCTTCATCCACCTAGGGTGGGTTAATTAATAAAATTGGGGTGCCGACTACTTCCCAAAAAAAAAAAGCTAGGAAGTTGGCAAGGGTGCAAGAATGAAGTGGGTAGGATTTAGAGAAGAGGAATATAAGCTTCAGGGAGGTTCTATGAGGTGAGATTGCTGAACATTTCAGCAAGAAGGGAATGGAGACTGGTTGAGAATTCGGCAAGGGAAAGGGAACAAATAGCTGAGAATGTCTGAAAGAAAGGGATGAAGAGCAGCTGAAAATATCAGCAAGGTAACGACCCAGGGAAAGTGCTAGCCATATCTGTGCTATAATCCTGAAAAGACTAGTCGATTTGAAGCTTCCCTAGAATCACTTATAAAACCTAGTTTCACCTAGGAAGTAGTATTTAGCCATGTCTTAGCTCCCATGACTATCTTTATAACCTACCCACTCTATGTGGGCTACTAATATTCGCAATATGGGACTTGGGTGTTACAGTAAGAGAGAACACATAAAAGTTAGAAAGAGGAGAGAGGGGAAAGGGAGGGGATACCAAGTAGGCTCATACAAATTCAATTTCAGTTCATTCCATCACTACCAAATGATAACAGGTTAACATACTTTTCTAGCAACCATAAGTAAAGGAAGCAACCATACAGTAGTCTGTCTTTGAAGGTTTAACTAGTACAGCTCACTAGCCGCTATGGCGTTTTAAATAATAACAGCTTCCTGTTAAAGCAACTAGCTTTCTTCACCCTAAAGCTCCATCACAGAAAAATGTTTTCGTCCTGTAACCATCTACTGCTTTAGGTAAATCTAGGAAACAATTACCTTAAAAAAAATAAATACTTACCTAAAATATGCTAACAAATACCCTCGGGCTGTACTATCCTAAGTTTGACTTTTCTACACAAATTTTCAAGAAATAGTCTCTCGAGTGGGGGCATGTATGCTGACTGCTGTTGCTTCTTGGCTTCCTGCTGTTGCTGGCTGCCACATCATTTTGGTTAGAGTTTGGTTATTTATTTCTATCCCATATGAGTTAGGCCTGCATCAACTGCATAGGATGGGGTTTTTCCTTTGGGTCATCCAGTTATTTATCTATAAAGGAAACTTGCATACCTCATACTCATCAGTTAAGAGGATAATACTTTACCCAAGGGCAGGTTTAAATTCCTTTTTCTCTTATCAGTAAATAAGAAATTTTATGGATAATAGGCTAAGCCAAGTACCTGGCAGGTTTAAGTTCCTAACTCTGCTTCATCACAAATATCTTCAACACGCCACATGAGACCCTGGTAGGATTAATTACCCAATTAACCACTCTTTTTGGTGTCATTGACAGTGATTTGTCACACAGTGAATGAGGTTGATCTAATTTTCAGGGTATCGATTAGCTGATGAAGCACTTGACATGGAGTTTCTATTCTAGGGCATCATTGTTTTTTGCATTTCTGGGATGTTAGGGGCGGTTTAGGCATTTAAATATGGTTGTTTTGGTGATGTAAGTTTTTTGTGGGGATTTGAGGCATTTAGGATTTTCTCTGTTGAGTAAATCTACATGTAGAGTACGTGTGCGGTTGCATGTGGTGATGTAATGCAAGATCATGGTAATGACTATTCATTACTAATTATGGAGAAGAGACCTTTATGCGTTGTTATATTCCAGGAGGAATAGCTTGCTTACCAGATATTTGTGGTGGAATTGCAGGTAATTAGATTATCTGCTGCAACACAGGATTATCCCAAGTCAATTATCTGCAATGTTCATGGAGTCAATCCCAAGTTCCTTGAGATATACAAGGAAAAGATAGAGCAACAACAAAATGGCAAACATGTCTTCACTAAAGGTGCCTACTACATTGGGAAGATGGTATGGAGCAAAGGCTACAAGGAGCTACTAAAACTTCTTCATGATCACCAAAAGAAACTAGCTGGGATTGAGGTTGATTTATATGGTAATGGAGAAGACTCTGATGAAGTTCAGGAAGCGGCTAAAAAGCTGGAACTAACTGTTAGAGTTCACCCTGGGCGTGATCATACTGATCCTTTATTCCATGAGTAAGGCTTTGATAATTGTTTTCAAGATGTTTTTTTTTTTGTTACTGTAGCATCTTGAAAAGTATTTCGTGGAGGTTTTATTTTTTTATTTTGTTTACCATAGCGCCAAAAAGTATTTGGGAACTGTTTTAGGAGTATCCCCGTGTGCAGTGGGAAAGATCTCTCCCCACCCAAAAGCAGAATTCCAGCCGCTGTTGGCCATCAAAATTTTCTTTTTCTGCCATGGATGTGGTGTGCTCCAGCATACAAATTATTCTTTTATGTTTCCCCTATCCTCTGCAGGGAGGCAATTGGTACCTGCTTTTTCTAGAGTTTCAGTTGGTGGCTTGGCAAATTGTGTGGAAAAAATTAAAACGGTCTTAAGGTTGTAAACAAATACCAAATGGAACTCTAGTTGCATAGGACTTATCTAGTACATTCCTAGTCTAATGAGATTTCTTCTTTTGAGATGTTCAATATGGTTGGATCAAATTCCTTTTTCCCCAGTTTTCTTTCAGTAATAAGGTGTTTCTGAATCCAAGCACCACAGATATGGTTTGCACCACCACACCCCACACCTAGAGCCTCATGAGATTTCTCTGCAGAGATTGTTAGCCATTTGGTGTTGCTTCATATTAATTCTGTTTTCTTGTGTCTGTTTCAGTTTTAAAGTGCTTCTGAATCCTAGCACCACGGATGTGGTTTGTACAACTACAGCTGAAGCACTGGCTATGGGCAAAATTGTTGTCTGTGCCAATCATCCCTCAAACGAATTCTTCAAGCAGTTCCCAAATTGCTGGACCTATGATGACAGCAATGGGTTTGTTGAAGCCACACGTAGGGCATTAGCCAAAGAGCCTGCACAGCTGACTGATGCACAGAGGCATGAACTATCATGGGAGGCAGCCACAGAACGGTTCCTGAAGGTTACTGAACTGGACCAGGTTCCTACTATGAAGCCGTCGAATATTCCTCAAAAGAACTTTATGTCTACGTCTTTCAATTTTCGAAGGAACATGGAGGATGCATCAGCATATGTGCATTATGTGGCTTCTGGGGCTGAAGCATCACGAAAAGTGTTTGGTGCAATTCCCGGGAGCTTGCAACCAGATGAACAACAATGCAAAGAACTAGGGCTAGCCATTCCTGCAGCAAAGCGAGGCTCAAGAAAATGATTCTATGAAAAGATACTGGGGATTCTTTATCATTATTCTCAGTGTGCACTAGTTGGATACAGGTGTAAAGCATTTCACTTGTTCTTCTCTATGTTCTTTGGTTGGCTGAAATTGAGAATGGTATATGAAGCATGTTTCCACGTCATCAGGCTTGAATCGAATAAGTATGCCGCTCTTGTTGGTCTCTATTTGCTGAAAATAAATAAAGAAATGCTTAGGGGGCTGCTTTTTCTGTAATTGCTGTATAATTATGCATTATCGTCCACACCTGCTTTGCTCCTTGTGATAAATTGTACTTTTTTCTTATTTTCTTATGCATTTTCTGACAATAACACGGTGTAGAAACTTCAGCAAGGCAGAGAACATTGGTGATGATATGAAATAATTGTGCTGAGAAGCCACCATGACCAATTACAGAGTTGAACTTTTCTTAGTTCCATTTAAGCAAATGGTCTTGTAATTGAATGTAGCCATATCAGGTCATCATATTATGAGAACTATTTTCCATTATATAAGATATGTAGCACTTGGATGATGGATCCCGATTACACAGTGAAGAAAGCATTTTCTGAATGTTCTAAAAAAACTAACGTTTTTATGATGGTTAATATTCACCATGGTCCAATCAATTGGGTCAATTAGAGATGATGGTACCATTTTATTGGCGTGTGAATGTGTTAAGAGTAGAGGAGAAGCTTAGTTTACCCTGGGCCTTGGCGGCGGGCCTCGGCATCTGGCCCACCTCCCAGTATGGGCCCTAGATAGGGCTCGTTTGGGCCCAAGCCTGTCCGGTTTTTCACCTGTCTGCTCTTCTTAATATAAATATAAATATATATAATAACTTTTTAAATAAAAGGACTCTGCTGGTCTTTCAAACTCTCTTTTTCTCTCTCCGTCACTCCCAGTTCTAGGTATATCTCTCTCTCTTTCATTGTGGGTAGTGAGTGGACGGCTCTAGGGGCCAATTCAACCCCCGGCGTCCTGAGTCTCCTGACCCCGGGGGCACCCACACACATTGATCTAGCTTGAAAATACAAATCTTGCTTGAGCCTTGTCTGAATGTTTCAATCAAAACTAATAAAAAAATTCTATTTGTAAGCTCATTTTTTATACGAGTAATGTTACACTAATCGAAACTTGTGTCCCGAATACTCACCGAATCAGCTTTTTAAGTTTTTTTCCATTCATTTTTTTATATTCTTAAATATTTATTTAAAAATAAAAAAATTCACAAAATCACAAAAAAATATTTACTTAATCACTAAGTTTAAAAAAAAAAACAAAGATTCGGTGAGAAAAAAAAAAGCTCCCAAATTTGGGAGCTTTAGCATTTCTCTTTTTATACTAGATTAGGAACCAGGTAGTGTAAACTATTGTTTTAAATACCATTCCGGTACCGGCCGATATGGCTCATATATGCCATACCGACCACTGGTCCGATATAGGTATTATATCTGTTTCGTACTACTCTAAATACCGATCGTATTCGTCTATGAACCAGTCAGTATTTCGGTTTTTACCTTTTTATTTTTTTTATTTTTTATTTCTTCAAACTGCAAGCTCATTTTTTGACTGCCAATCAGACCAGACTATTTATAATTTATATATATATATATTTATATATAATTTATTCATATATAGACTATTATTTTAGAATATAATATATATATATAATTTATTCATATATCGACTATTCCGTAACGGTACACAAAACGGTATCGGTATCGAAATATTTGATTCTAGTGTCTTGACCGGTACAACATCTGGTACGGTATTCAAAACTTTGGTGTAAACATCTTTTTTACACCATCCAATAAGAAATTGCCACGTTGTAGTTCCATGAAAAACATTTTACAACCTGCCTCACATAAGTAAAATACACCCACCTACCTCCCCGCTTACTGTGATTTTTTTCTCCACCCCCCTCTTCTCTCTCTCTCTCTCTCTCTCTCTCTCTCTCTCATACACAACCACATTCACAACTGAGTGGAGTAGAAAAAATCCAAATACAAAAACTTAACAAGAGCTAAAACGAAGGATACAAATAATCCCTAAATATCTCTTTCGTGAAACGAACTTGGTAAACAAGCTCACTGGTGTATTTTAGGGGCTGACGTTGTGAATGTGGTTGTGAATCTAGTGTATTTCAGCTTGAGAGAGAGAGAGAGAGGGAAAGAGGGGGGAGAAAGCAAACGGAGAGAGGAGAGAAAAGAAAAATCACAGTATCCCGCTGTGTGAAGCCGGCTGTAAATTTTTTTCCTTGGAACTAGGATGTGGCAGTTTCTTATTGGATAGAAAAGGGTGTTTACACCATAAACCTGTTTGAAGTTAAACTCTTTTTATACGTCAAGACACACCAGTGATGTGGAACTTATAAAAGCATGCCAAATCAATTAATAAATAGTATTTTGATTTTTTTTTATATATAAATGTAATGAATGTCACGATAAGTAATGTGTTTATCCATTGACTTGTTAATAGCAAAATTCAAACAAGTATAATTATTTAGTCCCATATCGGGTACATAACTTATCATGAATATCCTAACTTCACACCATGCAAAACAGAAGGCAAGTTTAATCCTAGTAAGATGATTCTTTCCATCCACCATAGCTCTCCTCTTCTTCTCTTGATGATTCTTTCCATCCACCATAGCTTTCCTCTTCTCTTGACGATTCTATCTCCCCACCATAGTTCACCTTCTCCTCACAGCACCCCTGACTGCCGCCTCTGATCTGCTAACAAAAGTATTGAGTCTTAGGCATGCACTACCAACACAAGCATGAGAATGATGAACATTATTCTATTAGAGAAATGTTAGATATACACAAAGACTTCACAAAACTTACGCAATATGGTTTGATGTGTTATATTAGATCTATTTTAGTACATGCACAACAAAAAGTGTTCTATAATTTGATGTACCATATCAAAATACATTAGTTTGCAAGTCTACTTTTACAAAATCTGTGTAGACAAAACATTTCTCATTATATTATAGATATTTAAGTTAATCTTTATGCCTACTACCCCATAATGTAATTCTATGCCTACTACCCCATAAAATGGTATGGTACTCTTCTTTTTGACAGAACTAAACACTACAAGATTAATCAAACAAATGACTGTTCAAAGTACTCTAAGCAAACAATTAATAAGTGATACCTCAGGAGTGAAAGTCATGCCAACTCTAATTTCTCCTCGATATTCCTCATCCTTGACAACTCTGTATACAGTGGGCGGCAGGCTCCCTTCTATGAACAGCGCCTCTAAAGGAATGCTGCGGGTTCATTATTCGTAAAATTTAAAATATTTGATTTTCAGTACGTATATTTTCTGTATGTTGCATCATATCAGCATATAATGTGATTGAAGATGACAATATCTAAGTTGAAAAACAGCAATTATCTTATATAAATATATATATATATTTTTTTTCTTTCCGAGTTAACAGAGTTAATTAGATGATGAATGAGTAGTATTGAAATAATGATAACTCACGTGGCTTCTCCAACAAAATCATCGCTGGAGAAAGAATCTTTATCCATTATCTTCAGATTGAGTTCTGAAGCTTCATCAGTCATGACTGTGAAAACAAATGTCTCATTCCATTGCGGTTCAGATCCTTGACCTGCTTGTAACAACATTATTGATTACTTGCATATAACCCAGCAATCTAGTATTGCCTCATGAAGCCACTACGTCCGATATTCAACCTTCTTGAAAATAAAGCACGTTGACAGTTCAGTACTACTGGTGAAGTTGCCAATCACAAATTACTACCTATGTGATCAGACTCTGATCAATATGAGTAGTGAACCTAAAAAGGTACATATTCTAAATGCCGATTACTGTGCTGTTCATGCAAAAAGATGCAGGTAAAACAATATCGATGAAGTACGTACTGTGAAAGAGATATAGCTAGCTGGAAAATAATGTACCTGATGCAACACTGCTTCTCTGCTCCTGGGTCCGGCAAGTGAGAAGAACGTAGGGGTCCATGTTTGCTGCTCATAAACACTCGATCCATCAGATAAACACAATTAATCACTGAAATCAATCGTCTGATTTCCATATAAATCATGAAGTGGAGCCTATGTCTTTAGCAAATAATCTTTAGGATGCCCTATTTCTTAATTTGTTGATCAGGTCGATCTCCAATAAATCATTCATGGGACTAGACAAATTCGTTTGCTCCTTTTGTCATATATTTAAAAGCTATCTATTCCCAAGGAAAAAAAAGAAAGAGACAGTAGATCGAAGAGAAAATCATATTTCTATAACGTAAATCCAAGCCTCAAAAAAGGGAAACAAATAGGAAGATTATAAAGTGATCATGTCTATAGATTAGCAACCGCTGTATTGTAATCTTAGAAAAAAAAACCAATACATCAAACGAATGTACTGTATATATGGAGATAACACAGTTCAGATCCTCAGATCCACAGGTATATATCCATGAAAGGATCAATGAAACACCTGCAGAAATTAAGCATTATACTCTATATTTGCATCTACAAACATGTATGCACACACACATGAGCGCATATATATATACTACACAGGTAAATAATAGAGAAAGATACGGTTTTACGGACAGAGAAAATCGGTGTTCTCGAGTCCTTTGGCGCAAACGAGAAGAACTTCAAGCGTTCCTTCTGACATCTTAAATGGAGAGAACTCAGGAAAACTGCAAATCAAGCTATATATATACTCAGTCGATTAGAAACTCGACTTCCCGGCCAGGAATTTCCCCGTGCGCTTTGACGTTTGAACTGTTTCAGTTGATGCTGTACACGGCCGTCCGAGGAATCTAAAATGCAAGAGAAAAACAAGTGACAACCTATGTAATAAATTATAGTTTTCTAGATGGTTTACTAGGTTGGGGTTGAACTGTTTTCTGACGTTACGCATCTTTCATTCAAGTTGTGTACACACATATATGGTATTAATAGGTGGTTTGAGTTGGAGTTGAAGCTTTGAAAGGTTGTACCTAATTTTGTCAACTTTTCAGGCACTAACTTAATTCATTGGTCACTGTTAATTCTCAACTCATAATTCATGTGGGTTTTGCTTCATTGCCAACTCATGCACCTGTGCACTCTTCTTCTTTCTTTTCTCTTTCGAGTTTTACTACGTATAAGCATAATTACGTATTAATTTGTATATTAATACTGATTTATTCATACTTAAAATTTAAATTAACACTATTTTCAATAAAATCTACTTTTTGACCAATCACATCACATTAGTGCATAGATTAATACACAATTATGCTTGCAACTATATTTTTCATTCTCTTCCTCTACAATTTCTGAAAGAGTTATATTTTATTACTTTTACGTATTCTTTATATATATTATATAATATTATAATTAATTAAATCAGATATTTTATATTAAAAACATATATAATTAATTACATATTAAATACTATAAAATGACAGCAATTAAAAATTATTTTCTGAAATAAATTCTTCATTTATACCTTCGCCGGTAACGCTTAAAAGTCCAACGTTCACAATTTACATGGCCAGGGTTTGTACGGAAGTTTCTATCTCATCTTAATTATATATTTATGAGAAAATGGTTGGTTGGTAAGTGTCGCATTTGTTTTTTTTTTTTAAAATGAATAATTATGAAATATACATAAAATTACAAAAAAATTATAAAAATTATAGACCCTAAAACTATATTTAATGTTACTGATCAAATCAATGTAATAGTATAACACAACCAATTAATTTCATACCCAATGGTATCAAATATAAATAAATTTAGTTCTAAGGATATTTTTGTTCTTAATTAGCACTCTTTGGTACAGTTAAGATAGTGAGATAAAATGAGATGATTTTAGATGAAAGTTGAAAATTAAATAAAATATTATTAGAATATTATTTTTTAATATTATTATTATTTTAAAATTTGAAAAAAGTTGTAATGATTAGATGAGATAAAATTAAATAATTTTACTATCCTTTCTTTCCAAAGAAAAAATGAGCTACTAGAGTCTTGCCTTTTGTTTTCTTCCTCAAAATGTCAACATAATTTAGAGGAAAAGATAATATGAAATTAAAATCACTGTCAAGCAATTACCAACCTTCTTTATTGATAAAAAAATAAAAAAAAAATTACCAACCTTCTTTGTCCTTATAATACATATATTTGAAATTGAGTCCGTTAGGTGTTTGTTGAAATCAATATGAGAATAGGTCAATGCATGTTCCACTTAATTTATATATGCTTCATTGTATTCCAATCAAGGATGATGATAAGTCCACTAATAACCAAACACATTCCTTTTTTGAAACAAGATAAGGATTAACTCTAAACTCATGATTAATCTGTTTATCAGTAGTAGACATATCTAACACGTATGATTATACAAATAAAATTATAAGTATATAAATGTTTTATTTATAAAATAATTTTATAAAAATAAACCTATAAATTAACATAAGTGATAAGTATAGATAACATTTTCAAATAAGAATCATAAAATTGCTAAAAAAATCACTTCAAAGATTTTAAAAAAGTGATTTTTATTGTGAAATATCAGAATCTCCTTCAAGTGCACGGAAGCTTAAAAGCATAGAGTACAAAACAGAAGGAAACATTCACCATAACATCACGAGGACACTCTCCTTTGGACTCTTATCTCCACTCTGATCTTAAAGTTGTACTATCCATCCTATGTATATCATACTTTCCCGCCAATCTCTCTCTCTCTCTCTCTCTCTCCTTTTCTCTCGGTAAAACCTAATCTTTTACGTCAAATCACCCTCCGATAGATTCAAAGTCTTCTCTAATCTCCAACCCTTTTTATCCTCCACACTCGCATTATACTCTCTCTGTTTCCTTCTGCCTTTTTTTTAGCCGTTACAAAAAAACAAAGGAGAGAGAGAGAGAGAGCGAATTCTCTTGGTTCCTTCAAACCCATAACGTTTCAGTTGATTTAGCTTTCTATCTCTGTTTCGTTTACTCCGTTGTGTGTTTTTATCGTTGATTACTCAAATTGACAATTTTTGGTAAAAAAAAAAAATAATTCATAGATTGGTTGTATATAAAGGATGTGACTTTGGGTTCGGGTTAAGATTTTCAAGGCTTTTATTACGACAGACGTGAAAACCGAAATGCTCTCTCTGTGGGTTTATGGAATTTAATTTGTTACTTGATGTAGAAGTCGGAGGGTATGGTTTCTACAACTCCTTCGTTGTCTTCTGGCAGCTGTGATAATGCGGTTCCCAAGCCAGTCTCCTTTCAAGGGTTTGTTTTTCTTATCTTTTTTTTATCACTCTATTAATCGGTTATGATTTTTCTTAAATATATAAGATGAAAGCTTGTCTTGGTTTACTACCCTCTCACAATTGGTTGATGGTGATATACTGAAATTGCATTGCTTAAAATCTTGTCAAGATTCTATTAAACCCCGTTTGGATGCTTAGAAAACTGACGGGAAAAAGAGCAATTCCAGGTGTTATGCGATTCTATTATCCAAATCTTGAGGCATTTGAGCTTTTCCAAATCATATAGCTCTATTAGTCTCAATTGAGTGAGGGAGCTACCGGAAATATCTGTGTTGTTCTATTGGTAATAACTTCCTATGGAGTCGCAAAAGATAAAAAATCCTCGATATGACTATCCTATATTTTCCTTTTTTATTTGTAAATCAGAATTTTTTTGCTACTTATTGTGGCACGAATTGTAATGTTAGAGTGGGATGTGTTTTTAGGCGGATAACAGGCCCTACAAGACGATCAACAAAGGGAGGATGGACAGAGGAGGAGGTTAGTATCTAGTTGGTATTGTATGCTTTATAGCTTCTTGTTGCCTATTCGATGACTTAGTTGGGATTAGATGTATGGCCCTTTGGATCTCCTAGATTTTCTATCCGAAGTCTAGGGCCTAGAGTGGGAGGGAGAATTTTATGTGTCTACCTTTCTCTTGAAACTTCACTTTGCTGATTGGCTAAGCTTGGGGCGATGACTGTATATCCCTTGTTGTGAACAGGATAAGATATTGGCCGTTGCCGTTCAGAAGTTCAATGGCAAGAACTGGAAAAAGATTGGTGCGTATCAACCTGTTACCTAACTTATTTTTTATCCCTTTCTGATAGTAGGTCTGATTTCACTCTGATTAGTGGTGTTGGTAATAAAGAATACAATAGCTTTTGGCTTGAAGCAATGGTTTGCGAGTCAAAAACCTCTAAAACAAGAGACAGAAAGTTCCAAGCCTTTTCCTCCTCCTAAAAATAGAATATACCTGATAGAACTGATGTTGATTTGATAGAATATACCACAAAGTGATGTTAATTTGATATCCTTTACAGCTGAATGTGTTCCTGATAGAACTGATGTTCAGTGCCTGCATCGCTGGCAGAAGGTTCTCAATCCCGATCTTGTTAAAGGGCCTTGGAGCAAGGAGGTGCAAATAACATCACATTGGTTCTTTCCAGAAGGTCTTGTTTTCAAGTTTGCTATGGGATTCTGATTTTTCTTGTCTGCAACTTCCAGGAAGATGATCTCATCATTGAGTTGGTTGCAAAGCAGGGGAAAAAGAAATGGTCTGAGATAGCAAAATTCTTGCCAGGCCGGATAGGCAAGCAATGTAGAGAAAGGTAGGTGCACTCTGATCAATAAGTACAATTTATCCAGTTTATCCTTTGCATAATTTTATTTATTCATTTACTCATTGTCATATATGTAATGTGCATGCACATTCTCTACACACAGACACACGACTGAGTGCATATGTGGCAGACACATTTGTGTATGTCTCTATATGCAGTAACTGCTTTAGCTTCACCTACGGATTTTTTATTTTTTATTTTTTATTTTTTCTGTTTAAAGGAAGCTCCATTTATATTTCCTTTTCTTTTGAAGAGATAAAATAAATAAATCTAAATCGAACTGCTATTTTCTTCTTTCTTTGTTTAGGTGGCACAACCATTTAAATCCGGATATAAAAAAAACAGCATGGACCAAAGAAGAGGAATCAACTCTCATTAAGGCCCACCAAATATATGGGAACAAGTGGGCTGAAATAGCAAAGTTTCTGGATGGAAGGTATATGACTCTGAAAGTATTAAATGAAAACCATATAACTGAAAGTTTATATAAGACAGTGGAAATTAAGATTTCTCTCTCCAAGAAAATGAAATTTGGTGTAGCTGGTTTGTCTGATTGAATCAAACAGGTGCTGTCTATTCTCTCATAATGCAGATAGTTTCAAGATAAACCAGACACCAATTACAAAAAAAGCAGTAAATTACTTCAGTGTCGAGTATGAGCTTTAGATCATAATGTGTTTTTCACATGCACCAAGCACTGTTTGGAGATGCATGCTCTTCTTGTCTGGATGGCTAATTTGACAGTCTGTATTTCCTTATTAAGTATGGATTTGGGTTAATTGTTGGCCTGGTATGATTCTTACAGGAAGCATGCTGCATTAATATAAGCTTGATAAAGACAATTATATGCAGGGCTAGTCTCTGGAGATTTTACTCAGAATGCATTAATATTAGTCCAACCTTTTCGATTTAATGGATCCATAAGATTGAATATTTACATTATGAAATTATTCCCTCTGAAATGAGCTGAATTCAATACACTGGTGGAGAGTATTTTTTTCTTTTAGTTGAGGAGGAACTTCTTGTAACTTATATATCATTTAATATGAACAGGACAGAAAATTCAATAAAAAATCACTGGAACTGCTCGGTGAGGAAGAAATTAGAATCTATAAATTTTGCTCGTGTTTCTGGCCCTTACGGTCATAAAGCAACAGCTGAATGCAGAACGTCTGAAGAGGTTAAAGAAAGCCGTGATCAGAAATTGAACTTTGAGGGAAGTGCAGACACTTGTTCACTGGATTTGATTCTTGAAATGAGGGAAAGTAATTTGCAACCTTCAAAGAAAGAGGAATGCAGGTCTTTGAAAGGAGGGGAAAATGACATAACAAAACCCCGATGTAGAACAAATTTGCATGATGGGGATGCAGTTTCTTGTGGTCCGAGAGGCAAACAATGCCAGGAGCGTGCTAATAACAGTGACGCATTCAGAGAGCCCTATCATGCAGCTATCAAGACCAATGAATTATTGCATACTTCCTCTAGTCATCAAGTAAAGTTTCAATGTCTAGATGAACAAGTCCATGAGCCTGATAAATCTGTCAATCCATTGCCTTCTGGAGGACATTCTCGACCCTTGCAACTCTCTTTGAGTACACGTTCAGATGTTCCCGGGTGTAACATATTAACTTCTAATTTTCTTCATGAGCCAGCTTTTCCTGCCGCTGCAAGGAGATTGCATGAATCTTCTTATGTGCCACCACAACACAATGTTTGTTATGTGGACTATTTTGAAAATAGGAATTCAAAATTATGTGGCCAAAATAAGGACCCTCTTTCATCTAGGACGGCTTGTGAAATGTATGAGGAAAGTAAAGTTTTTCGAGCCCCAGCAAACTTGGAGGATTCAAATGTTGGTTCATTGTGCTATAAACCACTCTTCCAAAAGGATTTAAACACACTTGTGAAAACTGGTACATTTCCAAGTACAGATAGCTATAATCAAACAGCTTCAAGTCCAGTTTCTTTTAATACGCCATCAAGCTACAATTCAGGAGTAACTGTAGATGCTAGCAGTCCAGAATCTATATTGAGGAGCGCCGCACGGAGTTTTATAAATACACCATCTATCATTAGAAAACGAAGATTCAAAATTTCCAGGACATTTGACAATCTAAATCAGAAGGATGGTGTTTGTTCACTGGAAGAAAACAGAGATAACTTGGACAATAGTCACCACTTGTTACATCGTTGTCCATGGGACAAACCTGATAACAATGGTGTTCTATCCAATGAGAAGCAACTTTTCCTGCCTCCTCTAAAGTCTCAGAAGCTTGGAAGTTCTGCAGCTGTAAAATCTATAGAAAAATGCCTGGAACATGCATTTGATTCTGAGTGGGCATCTACCAACATTAAATAGAACATCAGTTGCTGATGATTCTTCTAGTGCCAATTGTGGTTAAGATTGGTGGATTGTTCAAGGGTCTGGTAGAAAGGTTTCTTTGAAGAATTCAAGTCGGTCGATGCGGAGATGAGTTATAAAACATGTTGGTATGAAAGGTGAGTTACTTTTGCCAATCTTCTGTTTCCCATTGCATGTTCACTTCCCTGCACTTTTGCCGATCTGTGGTTTGGGTGCCTTGATTTGTGCTCTCCCTGTATGATATAACTAATTATGAACGAGTTGAAAATAGTCAGCAGAAAAAATATAAAATACAAACTATAAATAAATAATATCCAGAACAGTGATAAGATTACCACAGATATATGGTGCCTTCATTTCTGGCAGATGAATTATCAATTTGTGTACATGTTCAATTTTGATACACCTCTTAATGGCATGGACTGATGGGATAGGATTTGTGCAGCCAACTCAATGAAAGAACAAATAACACCTCCCCAATGATTGGCAACAATGATAATTTGTACAGCTACATGACTGACTGCTCTGAAAACTTTAGCAAGGGATACTTTAATTTTTTTTTCAATAACAGATCTACTGGATCCAATTTTACTAATGCTAGTCTTTTTTATATGTATCATGAAAGTCAGCAACTAAGCTGGTGGTTATGAGAGCCAGGAATTCTAGACTCTTCTTGCCATGGTTATGGAGTTCCAAAATGTAGAACTTAGGTGGGCATGGCACAGCTTTTGTTTCTCACAGCCAAGGCATGCTAGGGCTCATGTCCAATCCTTTCTCCCTCATCCCTTCCTCTATTTCCCTTCTCGTTTCCTCTCTGTCTCTACCTCTTGCTGTATCTATTGCCTCTATCTCGTCCTCTCGCCATCTCCATCTGATTAACTCAGGCTCTATCCATGTTTAACATAGTCCTAATCTATGTGAATGTTCAATGTGGATTACAAGAGACAAACCAAAGCTCACACAAGCTCTCTTAGATGAGGCTCATAATACTAATGTATGTGTGTTTAGAATTAGCATTTGGAATTGTGTTTGGTTTCAATGGAATTGAATTCTTGGAATTGGGTTTCTGAACGAGTGTTGAATTTGTGAAATTGGGTTTCATAACCTGGAAATTTGAAACCCTAATAAGCAAGGCCATTGGATCGGCAACCTACCCACCTGCTCAATGAATACAGGTGGGGGAGGGGCGGGGCAAGGGCAGGGGTTTGGAGAGGTTAGCTACCCAGCCTATGTCTATGAATCAATTTTTTTTTTTTAAATCCAAATACTAATTTTTTAGAGAGGTTTCAACTAGAGTAATATTTTAAGTTCTTAATAATTATTACAAATACTAATCGCTAGTGCTGCAAAAGTTAGCTTAGTTGGGATGATGGTCTTTATATATACTAAAGGTGAAAACTAGCATTGAGGATTAGAAAATTTATAGCCTATTAAAATAATAATACATAATAATATATAAGGGCGCCAAAATTGTTGTTTTGTTGCTAAAACGACCGTTCCTTGTAGTTTACTACATGCATACATGTCCTCCCCAAGCGACAGATTACCTTAAGTTTAATTATTGACGTTTCTTTAAATCCAATATAACTTTATTAATAATTGAGGGTTTAGTTTCATTTCGTTAAATAGAGGATCTAGGCTTTCAAAAAGTCATCTTGGAAGGAGATCGTTTGTAAGTTGTTGAAAGAATTTAGAAGCAACAGCTTGATGATACTTGTTATGGAATGTTCATAGCAGAAATCCTGAAGATTTTGTCGGGTTTAGAACATCTGTCAGTAAACCATGTTGGAAGGGATTATAAGGCAGCACATGCTTTAAGCAAAGATGCTTTAGGGGTTGTAGGGGTCAAAATTGATCTCACTGAGATTTCCCTTTGTATTTTCCCAATTCAATCCAAATCAGATGTTCAGAACTGATCATTTTATACTTTTACTGGTTAGACTCGAGCAAAATTTGACACGGTTGAGTTCGCGCAATGTCGATTTTCTGCCACCATAGTCGCCATCTCCATGCCTCAAAGACCTCACATCAGCACCTATGTTGAAGCATGCGCCGCCTTCGACCCCATCCTATTTGTCCACCTCCCAGCCGTGTGGAGCCTTCACTCTTTTCGTCATTTTCAAACTCGATTCTTCTAAATGCTTATATTATTTAATCAAATCACACTACGGGTTTTTTGAGCCCAATTTTCATTTCAAAATGTTTGAGGAAAAAATTTCGCTTTTATTTTATGTTGAAAAGCCTGTCTCAAAAGGTTTTTGGAGACGAAAATTGAATAATATTAGCTATTATTTACCAAATGTCATATAAGAATTTATGCTTTCATATCGACATAATAGTGTAATAGTATTTATTCTTACCATAGTTATCACTTATCACGTATTATTAGTAGTATCTTATATAAATAATGTGCATATTTAGTATTCATATGAATTATTAATAATTAATAAGCTCGTATTCATAAAAATCCAAAACTGAACTCAGTCTCATTTTTTATTTAAACAAGTCGAGCTTGATTAGAATTCTAAGCTCGACTTATAATCGAGTCGAGCTCAAATCCATAAACTTGCTAAACGAGCCGAGCTTGAACAGCTCAAGGAGCCAAGGTCAAATACAGCACTATGTACTCGTGTCGATCTCCACGAGTTAGCTGCCACCAATTTACCCAATTGGACCCGTTCTCGACCTTGTTGGACCGTCCCAATGGAATCCAAACCGGGGCCACTACACATAAGTATCATGAAGTGCCTGGCTCGATGATAACCTCCATCAACAGAGGTTAAAGAATTGGGATTAATGGTGAAGATCACGTTAGATTATAAGGACGGTAGTGATTTGGGTTTTGCAAAAGAGGTCGAGAGAGGAGTAAAGCGGTTGATGATGGATGCAGGTGAGACTGATGTGAGGGGAAAGGTAAAGGAAATGAGAAAGAGGGCTAGGAAGGATGGCTTTGATGGAAAATGCATAATCATATACATCGCGAGGAACACTAATTAAGGAAATAGTACGTAGTTACTATGTTGATGTTAAACTATCTATGAGTTGTTGGATCAATACTTATTTAAAATAAATAAATACTTCAAACATTTATACACAATTTCATATAAAAGAATAAGAGTAAGATAAGAATATAATTCTTAGCATTTCTCCTTTTGAAAACCTAAGTACCAACCCAATTTATGTTTCCAAGGCATATGATTAGAACAAACGTTGTTGCATTTGGTAGATTTGCTTCCTTGTGTTTTTTTTTTTCAATATGTTTAAAGAGAAGAACTTCGCCTACAAAGAAATTCTATAAAAATTAATTTACAAACTGACATAACTTCATATGATATGTTAGATCAACTTTATAATAGAAGTAGATTTATAATCTAACATACTGCATCAATATAATTACTTCAAAAAGTAATGGCAAATGTTATGATAAAATATATTGATAATACCTCAACATTTGTGTGGTAATATGTACCACAAATATGCTTGTTCTCTACTGCATTTAATTTATTGTAATTAATTAAAGTAAATAAATTAGTATAATTTATTTTGGTATTTATTGTATGTCTATTCTTACTCTTGACTTCATTTAGCTATAAATAGGATCTTCTATTGTACAAATTTATACACAGAAATACAAGTTATTCTATCTTTACTTTTAAACTTGTTACTTGTTCTTTATTATTATGGTATTAGAGCCTCCACCTAATGCTAGGCGTTATTTCTTTTTGTAATATTTTTTTCCATTCAATAATATTTACTCTCAAATCAATGTCTTTCAACCATCTTTGTCAGTCATTAGTCTTTTTCATTGGGTTCTTAGTTGTTTGTGATCATGGTTTGAAGTCTCGACTCATTTTTGTTGGCCTTTTGATATTGGTTCTTAGTTGATCACCTAGCTCATAGTTGGTCCATTGTTGGCTTTAATCATTCAGTCACACGACATTTGATTCACAGGTTTAATTAAGGCAATGTATTTCAAATTGAGTTTTGCTACATACAAATACAGTCGCGTACTAATCTGCGTACCAATATTGATTCTTTTATACTTAAAATTTAAATTAATACTGTTTTTAATAAAATTTACTTTTTGACCAATTACAATAAATTAATATACACATTAGTGCATAATTATACTTGTAACTAGATTTTTCCTTTCAAACTTGCAATTTCGTGCAAAGAAGGGAAAAATGATCCTTGAACCTTTGCCAACTGGACTACCACCCTTTTGGCACTCTAGCTACTAGTCACTATCTCATCATTTCATCTGTCAGATTAAATGACATTTGGCAAATAAAAAAAATACATAAACAATCAAATTAAAAAAAAAAAAAAAATTTAAACAACATAATATCATTTTTCCTTTTACTTATCCCGATCCAGACATCCGATTCAATCCATGAAATGGGAATAACCAATCAACAACAACTAGAGAGTTGTAGGACAGGACAGACACTTATGTCATTGCAGGTGAGGTGGAATAGGAAAAAAGTCTATGTTATTGGTCACAAACAAATTAGTGGAAAAATGTTTCCCTTGCAGAGAGGGTTACGTCATTTGATGACGAGAAAACGATGATGTCACCACTACTAAGTGCCCAAGAAAAACTTGCCATTTGTTGTCCAGGAAAAGTTAATGGTCTGTGTTTTTTTAAAAGGAAGATTAAAAAACAAATAAAATCATCAAGTCAATTTTGTTTTGTTTTTGTTGGGTTTGCCCATACTTTTGAACAACTCAAGAAAAACAAAATCAATGGAATGCCCATGTTGTTGACAGCTTAAGAAAGCCAATAGGTTTAAAATGTAGGATTTACGAGTTTCGTCATGTTTGGCACAAATTTGTATTAGCAAGAATCGATGGAATGAACGATTTTTTCTCTTAATTTCACCTAGATTTCTTCTAGATTCCTCAAAGCTATAATTAAACTAAAGAAACATAGATTATATTTAGTGGTGGAACATGAATTTGTTTCGGGGTCGAGTGAAACTAAAAGTATAACAAGATGTTTTTTATTTTATTTCTATACACTTTTTTTATTTTTATTTATTTTTATTTTTTTTTAACGGTATAGAACTATCCGATAGTAAGATATAATATAAAAATAAAATACGTTTGATACAACCTATGTGTTAAAAAAATATATCATGTATCGAGAATAATATATTATTGAAATAACAAAAAAATATAAGTAAATAATCTATAAGATCAAAATAATTTTAATTTTGTAAAAGGGGGCCAAATTAATTTTCTAAAGATGAAGCCAACACAAGATAAAATTAATATTATCTTATTAAATCATAAAATATTAATATATATTAAATTTCTTTTTTCAAACTTTTGGACGGGCAAATGGGCCTAAATAGGTCCGCCATTGATTATATTACAAGATTTAATACAAATAAAAAGTACTATGCATGAAGGGTTGTATCTCCTGGTAATCTAATAAACATTGTTCCATCCATTTATAATAAAAAAAATATTTCAGTTATAAAGATATTTTATAAAAGTTAACTTATAAATAGATGTGATTTGATTTAATACATTATATTATAAAATAATTTTTTTTTATAAAATAAATCTAACGTGTTAAATAAAATTACGTTAAATTATAAATTTAATTATATGAAATTTTTTATAACTATAATACTTTTCTTGATAAAAAGACCGAACCACGATGTGGGGAGACTTCACAAGGCTGACATAATTAGGGTGACGAGTCGATGACTAGAGCGGTCCATCGCAAGTACCAACTGAATCGTGAAAATGACCCTAACGGATGGATATAAAGTTGACACTGTCAACGTAACTTTTCTCCAGCAGCCTTTGTTTCTTTCTTTCGCAGAGCCCACATGTACCTTTCAAAAAAAAAAAAAAACTAGAGCCTTTAAATGCATATTTATTTCACAAAAAAATATATATAATTTTTAATTAACTAATTTATTTATAAACCCAAAGAAAAATTATCCTCACATAACACCAGAATAAATTAGCGTATTATAAAAAGGTTACTGGATTACATTTTCCTTTAATGTCTTTGAGAAAAATTCAAAATCCAATCAGGTCCATAGAAAATTGGAGTGTTTGGACAGCTACACTGGGAACCAGCAAGTTATGCATTGGAATTATTTACATTGACGAAGTGACGATACTATAAAAAAAAAATTGTTTATTTAATTTTAGTTATTTTTTTTATAAAAATGATTATTTTTTTATTAAAATATGTATGTTCTCATCACAAATAATTATTTTTATCGTAAATAATTTTTTATAAATAATCATTTTATTATAATCTAAATTGAAAATTCTGGATTGAATCGTTTATTGTACTCTAAAATGAGAGCATTCAACTCGGTATAAAATGAGAAGATCGTGAATCTGCATGGAGTTTTGAAGATGATGGCCTTTAATTAATCGAAAATAAAAAATAAGGAAGATAATTTTTTTTTTCTTTTAATTGTGCAACGTAAGCGAATTGCGTAAATTAAGGACGTTGCTTGTTGGAAATATTCTGATTTCTTAACTTAAAAAATTAACATAATTATGTGTGATAACTCATAATTAATACGGATCCCCCTCTATATTGCTTAAGTAATCATATGACTCAAAAGGATGATGAAATTATATAGTTTGGTTACACAAAATTAAACTATCTCATTTATTTTATCTTATATAATCATTATAACTTTCTCAAATTTTTACACAAAATATAATAAACAATTCAACTGTTTTAAATTTCAAAACAAAACTAATATTTAAAAATTGATTATAACAATATTTTATTTAATTTTTAACAAAATATCTCATTTCATCTAAACTGTGTAACCAAACGAGGCATAAATGTACCCAAGAAAATTTCCTATTTCTAATCTAGTCAATACAAAGAGTCTTTCTATTTGGAGTTCTTACACCACTTGCCAGCCTGTGTATTTTCTTTTTTCTTTTTCCTTCTTCTTCTAAATGCGCATTGAAACGATCCCTCTTTGATTGGTGGCTTGAAACCTGTTAAAAAAGTGCCATTTTAGACTGTTTGCTTGAGCCACGGACATGCCGCATGAGTGAACCCTTAAACAGATTGTTCGTTTGACATCTCCTTGATATGCTGCTTGAGTGGGATCCAGACAGATTGTTTGGTTGACAGTCAGCTCAAGAGAGAACTAAGAGAATTGTTAACTCTACACTTGCTCAACAACCAGGTCAAAAAAGTGCTAGATAGATTGTTTACTTGAGGTTTGCTCGACATCTTGCTTGAGCGTATATTCACAAAACCTAGGACCTGTGTCATTAAGTATAAAAATATGTTTTTTGGAGAAGGACTGTACAATATTGCAGCCAGAATAGAGAAAAACCTCTTTTTGTGTGATCAATGAGTCTTTTGGTGTATTGAGACTTGGGATTGAGGAGATTTCTTGATTACTCTCTTGCACTCCACTTTTGATGCATAATAAATTTATTGAGACCAACCCTGCCAATGGACATAGGCCTGTTCTAAGCCGAATCACTCAAGTCTTGATGTTCTGTCTGTGTGATTGTCGATTTTTCTTTTATTTGCTTCCGTTATTATACTTCAAATTAGCAATTGAGAACTAGTTTAATCCTAAAAAACTGGTATCAAAGCACCAGGCTCTATAGAAGATATTGAGGGATGGCTATGGAAAAGTTTGAAGTAGAAGTTTGTTGGTTAGAATAGTTTCATTCTATGGTACATCAAGATGAAGGCTGTGCTACGATAACAAGGTTTGTCAAAGGTTTTGGATCGGAAGGTGTCAGATGAATCTCCTATACCGACATGGGAAGATGAACAAAAAGCACAGTGTTATTTTGTTGTTACTATTTGATGGAGGTTTGTGAGAGTTTTCTGATGAAGAGACCGATGTAGGTCTTTAGAAGAAACTTGAGATTTTTTATATGAAGAAGTCGCTCACAAACCGGTTGTATCTAATGCAACGGTTATACACTCTCAAAATGAATGAAGATACTCCTATCTTTGAATATCTAGATGAATTTAATAAAATTATTATGGATTTGAGGAATTTTGACATTAAGCTTGAAGAAGAAGATCAAGCTTTAATTGTTTTGTGTTTGGTGCCTATGTCATTTAATAATTTTGTGAACTCGATGTTATATGGTAGAGATACTATCTCCTTGACAAATGTGAAATCTGATTTGAATTCTAAGGAGTTAAGAACTAAGTTGAGTTTGAAGGGCATGGATTATCAAGCTAGTAGGTTGTTGGTTAAAGGTTCCTCTAGCAGGGGTAGATCCAATGAAAGAGGTTCAGAGAATGGTAGAGGTAAATCTAACGTCATTACTATCATAAGTTCGATCATTATAAAAATGAGTGTTCTAGACTGAAAAATAAGGAAGAAGGTACTATTTCCTCTAATGCTATTAGCATTACTAATGATAAGTCTAACAGCACGGATAGTCTCAGTAATTAGCGACTCTAATAGTCACTTTGGTGACAAGTGGGTTATGGATTTGGCTTGTTCATTTTATATGTGTCCCAAAAGAGCTTGGTTCACTTCCTATGAACTAGTCAACAGTGGTTCCGTTCTAATGGTGAATGATATGGCCTGTAAGATTGTTAGAATTGGTTTAGTAAGGATTACGGTATTTGACGGGATTGTCAGAACTTTATCTAACATTTGACATATATCAGATTTGAAGAAAAATCTTATTTCTTTGGGCATTCTTGATTCTCTGTGTTTTCGGTATATCGGTGAAGGTTGAGTTATTAGAGTCAACAAAGGCCCTATGGTTGTAATGAAAGGAGATAAGACTGGCGTTCTTATTTCCTTCACGGTAGTATAGTGACAGGTGCAACTGTTGTATTTATTTATGATGATCCAAACTTAGACATTACTCATTTATGGCATATGCGTTTGGGTCATATGAGTGAAAAAGGAATGTTTATTCTGAGTAAACAGGGTTGGTTGTGTGATCAGAAGATAGGGAAACTGGAATTTTGTGAACATTATGTCTTTGGGAAACAGTGCAGAGTTCAGTTTACTACAGGTGTTCATAGAACTAAAAGTACTATGGACTATATTGATTCTGATCTTTGGGGTCTATCTTCTGTTCCATCAATAGGTGGTACTCAGTATCTACTCACATTAATAGATGATTATTCAAGAAAGGTCTGGGTTTATTTTCCAAAACAAAAAAGTGATGTATTTGTTAACTTTAAATAGTGGAAGGTTTTGATTAAAAATCAAATAAGCAAGAAGGTAAAACGACTTTGAACTGACAATGGAATGGAATTTTGTGGAGGTGAGTTTGATGAAGTTTGCAAAGATGAAGGTATTTTCGGGCACCGTACAGTAGAGTAGATGAACAAATGAATAGGTCTCTCTTTAAGAGAGCTTGTATTATGATTTCGAATACTAGCTTATCTAAATATTTTTGGGCTGAAGCAGTCAACACAGCTTGCTATTTGGTTAACTATTCTCCAACCATAGCTATTGAATTGAATTCTCCAAATGAGGTATGGTTTGGAACTCCTACTAATTATTCAAATTTGAGAATTTTTTGTTGTCCTACATATTTTCATATTAATGAAGGAATACTTGAGCCAAGGGCAAAGAAAGCCATATTCACTGGATATGCCAGTGGGTTGAAAGGATTGAGATTGTTGTGTACTGACCCTAAATCACCAAATTTTGTAATTAGCAGCGATGTTGTAGTTGATAAACAATCCATACTTAATCCAAGAAAGAAGTTTACTATTTCCATAGGTGAAGAGTAGGGTAATGGCAAAAAGGTGGAGTTGTAGGTTGAAGCTTCATAAGGGGTGCCAGGCAGCACTCAAGATCATACTATTGATGATAAGCATGATTCTAATTCTGATGAAGGCACACAGGGTGAATAAGTCTACAGTATAGCTACTGGTAGACAAAGGAAGCAAATCAGGCTACCTCAAATATATGCTCATGCAACCATGGTGATGTGTGCACTTACTATGGTAGAGGACAATGATGGTTAGGAGCTTCCACTTAATTAGAAGTTGTCAAGAGTAAGGAGTTTGCAAAGTGGTGCGCAGAGATGACTGAAGAGATTGAGTCTCTTCATAAGACCCAAAATTGGGCGTTGGTTAAGTTGCATAAAAGACAAAGATTATTGGGAACAAATGGGTATTCAAGAGAAAAGAAGAAATTCAGGATGTTGCAGATGCAAGGTACAAGGCACGTTTAGTTGCTAAGGACTACAGTCAAAGAGAAGGTGTGGACTTCAATGAAGTTTTCTCTCCAATTGTGAAACACATCTCAATCCGCATGTTGTTTGCCATGGTTGCTTTGTATGATCTAGGGTTACAACAAATTGACATTAAAACAGCTTTTCTGCATGGTGAACTTGAAGAGACCATCTATATGCATCAACTAGAGGGATTCATTGTTGAAGGTAAATAAGATCACATATGTAAGATGAAGAAATTATTATACGGTTTGAAGTAACCTCCGAGGCAATATCATAATCGCTTTGACACTTTTATGATTAATCATGGATATTTGAGAAGTAACTACGATACTTGTGTTTACCACATATAGTTGTCTGATAGGTCTTTTATTTATTTGCTACTATATGTTGATGAAATGCTCATTGCTGCGAAAGGAATGTTAGATGTTTGTTTTTGAAAACTCAACTTAGTAAAGAGTTTAAAATGAAAGATTTAGGCACTGCAAAAATAGATTTTGGGATGAAAATCCATAGAAATAGGAAAGTTGGAAAGTTGTACTTGTCCTAGAGAAAGTACGTTGAGAAAGTTCTTGAGAGATTTGGAATCTCTAATTCAAAGCCAGTGAGTACACCACTTGCTACACACTTTACACTTTCAGCATCCCTATCTCCTCAGATTGACAAAGAGGAACAATTTATGTCAAGTCATATTTGAGTGCAATGGGCAATATTATGTATGCAATAGTTTGCACTCGTCCAGACATTTCATAGGCAAAAAGCATTGTTAGTAGGTATATGGCTAATCAAGATAAGACTCATTGGCAAGCTGTGAAATTAACACTCGGGTGTTTGAATGGCATTTCAAATTTTGGCTTAGTCTATGATAAAGAATCTGATTTCAGTTCAAGGGTCGTTGGTTATGTTGATTCTAATTATGTTGGGGACTTATACAAACGAAAATCTTTGACAGGGTATACTTTCACCTTGTGTGGCTCTGCTATTAGTTGGAAAGCAATGCTACAATCTACTGTTGCTTTATCCATTACAGAAGCAGTGAAGGAGGCCATTTGGTTGAAAGGTTTGATCAGTGACTTTGGACTATAGCAAGATGGGATCTATGTGTTTTGTGACAGTCAGAGTGCAATACATTTGACCAAAAATCAAATGTATCAAGAGAGAACCAAGCACATTAATGTCAAGTATTATTTTCTTCGAAAGGTTGTTATAGAAGGTGTGATGGCAATTCAAAAGATTGTTATCACTCAGAATCCAATAGATACGACGATGAAGCCAATTCCTGTATACAAGTTCAACCTTTGTTTGGACTTGATTGGTGTTTGAGGTTTGTGATTCCCTTAGGGAATTTGATGGAAGGGGTCGGCTCTTGGTATAATGGATTTTGTTTAAGTTTGGCGAAATTCAAGTTAAGGTGGAGATTTGTTGAATGGTGGCTTGGTTCCTATTGAAAAAGCGCTATTCCAAACTGTTTACTTGAGCTACGGACATGCAGCTCAAGTCAGACAGATTGTTCATTCGACATTCTCGATATGCCACTCGAGCAGGACCTAGACAGATTGTTCGCTCGACAGTTAGCTCGAGCGAGAGCCAAGCAAATTATTTGCTCGATATCTCGCTCAATAAAATATACATAAAACCTAGTTCCTGCGCCATTAAGTATAAAAAAATGTTTTTTGGAGAGGGACTTTACAATATTGAGGCCAGAACAGAGAGAAACCTCTTTTTGTGTGATCAGTGAGTCTTAGGTGTAATGGGACTTGGGATTGAGGAGATTTTGTGATTACTTTCTTGTACTCCACCTTTAATACATAGTGAATTCATTGAGACTAACCTCAACAATAGACGTAGGCTTGTTTTAAGCCAAACCATTTAAATCTTAGTGTTTTGTGTGTGATTATTGGTTTTTCTTTTGTTTGGTTTCACTGTTATACTTCAAATTAGCATTGATAATCAATTAATCCCAACACCCCCATGCAATCCCACCACCGTTGCTATAACCCTCCCACACTTCTCCACACTGCATATTCTGCCCCAGCTCTTCTACAACCTACAACCTACATCTACAATGATACCTTGTACAGAAAACCAGACTGATTATGCATGGCTATTGTATTGGTTTAAATAGTCAATACAAGAATAAAATTCAAGAGTACAAGTACAACTACGTATCAGCTATCTATGGAAAGTATAATATGCTATACAAAGAAATAACTAATTATAGAATGTACAAGAATATAAATACATAGAGCTGGTATCAAGGCATATAAATACATAGAGCTAGTATCAAGGCATAAAAAGGGGAATATATCTTGACAACATCCTCTCTTTCTCTCTCTAACAAGAGTGTAGCATACTAAAAAACGCTCTGAGACATGTTTGATGTCGTCATCGCATCCCAATACCGGCTCTTGCGCTATCTCTTACTGCACACACAGAGAGAGAGAGAGAGAGAGAGAGAGAGAGAGAGAGAGAGAGAACAATTTGAGGAAGTCTCTTGTTTGGCCTTACAAAAGAGAGAGAAGTCTGCAAATAAGAGAGAGAAGACAGAATGGGGAGGGAGGGAAAAAGACTTGTGTTTAGCCTTCAAAGAGAGAACTGTGACATTGCTTCCAGACCTGATTTACCACGTTACGATGTGAATTATGGGGGGAATCAGCCTCCGAATAAGTTTTTCTCAATATAAATATTTCTACAAAAAACTGCCAAGTCAATTTTCTTTTAGGATTCATAAGTGGTAGAATCTTTTATACAGATGATTTTATTCTCTACTATAAATTCTATCATCTTATCTTCAATCGTACTTATTGATATGATCATGTGACTCATTTTAAGTAACTATCTATAGAAGTGGTTGACATATAAATATACTTGAAATGCATCCTGTCAATGTATAAGACTAGAGATGAAATAGTCTAATATAAATAGTAGTATTACTCTAATTCAAGTTTTACGCATAATAATACTTATTGAGTATTAGTATGATTTTATCAGTTTTTTCTTTTTTGGTTTGAATTTCAAATTTTGAGTTTCAAAATCTTCACTATTTCAATAGCTGACGCGTCAACATTTATAATTATGTGCATAAAATTTTAAGTATAGATAACATTTTTCTAAAGAAAAATCTAAAAGTTTTTTTTTTTTTTTTTTCAAAAAACAATGCTTGAAATAGGGGATTTTCTTTTTGCTTGAAACAAGGGAGGTGCAAATAAACCTTGTTTTTTTTGCTTCGAACTTTCAACACATTAATCTTATTATTTTAAAGCTTTTTTCATATATTTTTATTCTAGCCATAGGTGATCATTTGCCCCCCTTAAATCTCTTTGTCTCCTCTCACACACACATACATATGAGAGAACAAAAGGTTTATTCAAGTCTAATATATGACAATCACTACAACATATGACTTTTTGGGTGATATAATTTTGGATGCAAAAGGCTATATTTTTCATGTTACTGTCATTGACCTTGTCGCTAAAAGTTACAATTTGTGGCGAATGCTATCATCGCAACAACTATAATGGAAAAAAATAATTCCGGCACATTTTATTTTTGTCTTTTGCAATGAAATTAAATCATTGAAAAAGGCCATAAACGAAAAAAATATAATTTTTGGTGCATTTTTATTTTTTACAGCTACATTGAATCACCGCAAAAGGTTATAAACAAAAAAGTTTAATTATGAGGTGTCTCTAGTCTTTTGCAGCGACATTAAACCATCACAAAAGTGCAAAATCGAATACAAAAAATCCCCCAAAACATTGTGTTTTCCGTTCCCTATACATTTCCCCCCTTCTTTCTTCTTTTCCCAGCTGATACCCTATTTCTCTCCTCTGAGTTTTCTCCTGCCCCTCTCCACGCCATCTGCCCACTGACGCACCGTCACTGCCTCACTTAGCCTCTTTGTAGCTCTCTTCCTTACCTAGTTCTTAAAGTCTCTCTCTCTCTCTCTCTCTAAGACTATTCTAGTAATTAAGAAGAACAACCAGCTTTCTATATCAATTAGTCTTTTTGGTTGCTGTCATCTTATTGTCAACTGTTTTGCATATTTAAGAATTTAAAAAGAGTTTGAGCCTTGTAAACTCTGCATGCGAAGGGGAATGGCTGCAAATGGAATTGTGAAATATATATATATATATATATATTGTTGTAGTGAATTGTGATCTGTATATTGTGAAGATTATTTGTGATTTGTTAATTGTGTATTGAAGTGATAAGATAATTATATAGTTGTGAATGTAAATGAGAGCCTCGCAAAGAGTTGGGATTGTTTTGTGGAATTCTGCACTGTGGTGGAGAGGATGTCGTGATTTCCTATTTTGTGTTGAACCTACGCTTGCTGTTCAATTGCCCATTTCTATTTATGACTGTAAAAGAAAAATACTAATAATTTAATGAGTTTAAATAACCTCATCCATCAAAAGTTATTTATTTAGATAACTCACAAAACAGAAGTGACAATAGTTTAAAACATAAGTTGGTGTAGCACTAGAGGTCTGATTATGGAGTCTTCACTACATGCTCTTAGTTGCTATACAAGCTTGCTAACACTCGAACACACTAGAATTTCATATAGTATCTCTATTGTATTAGATGCCTATAAAAATAGATCTTTTAGACAGGACATTTCTTGATTGTCTCTGGTACATGTTAGTGTTTTGAAAACTAGTATTCAATTTATACAAGTATTACAATATTGAATATCAGACTATCATTATGTGAATGTAGAGTCCTCATGTTACAAAGCTCATATGTTACTATCACCCTCAATGCAGGATTTTTTGTATAGACACTTACAGATAACAATCATTACAAATGCCAGCCTATCTATTTGGTCTGGTCCTTTCCTTGAGTTTTAGGAGTTTTCTTTATTTTTTGTTGTAATTTTTATTTGCTAACATAGGTTTTTCTTTAATAAGCTTTTGCATTTGCTTTCTCATGTTTCTAAGTTTATGTCTTAGATTACGTCTTTAATATGGTTTCATTTTTTTTTCTTAAATTCTGGTTTGAAATTTAGTTAGACAATTGTGTAATTGCTTTGTGTATTGCAATATAGTGTAAAATGTGCGTTTTTTTCCTTTTCTTTTTTTTTGGCCACAAATCGCCATAAAAAGTATATGCGACTATATGTAACCTTGGTTTGTACAGTTTTGCATTAGGGAATGTGACTTTTTGCGACAACGAATATCGCCGCAAACATCCACTATATTTGCGACAAATATTTATCGCCATAAGATACCTTTGAAGACGCTTCTTAGAAGGTTGCTTTGCGGCCATCGAAAATAGTTGAAAATTCTAATTTGTAGCGAAATAAGCTACTTTTTGCGACAATATTGAGTATAGCAAATGGTTGTATTTCTTGTTGTGAATTGAGAAGTAGACAATTGCTCTACAATTTTTTCAGAATTATCTATTACAATGTTATTATTTTTAAAATTAAATTAAGATAAGTTTAATATAAATTAATATTTTAATACATAATTATGCAAAACTAGTATAAGGTTTGTCTACCTATCATTTCATTTTTTACTTGGTCTAGGAACAGAAATATTGGACTATTATTAAAGGGACCACGTATTAATTAAGCGCTGAATAGAGAAAAGGAAAGAACAAAGAAATTGGATGATATTTTCGTCGAAATATGGGAACCTAGTATTTCATAAATCAATTTACGCGTTAGTTAAAAGAATTGGGTTGACGAAGACTAGGTCGTCTGACTCCGACGTGGCCGGCGAGCGAACATCATGCTCCCGGAAACTATCCAATACAATCCATAGTTGACATTGTCAACACTGCTCTCCCTCCGTTTCTTCTAACAGTTCTACTTTCCTTCCGTCTTCATCCCTATTTGTTCTCATCTACAATTTATAACTGGTCTTGGCCAATGCTCTTAAATGGTCAGTCTTAAAATCTGCCGTACAAATTTAAACAAAAAAAAAAAAAAAAGGCTTTTTATAGGTCTTTCTTATATATCATCAAATTAAAATCTGGTCTCACTTAAAGTTTTATGGTAATTATATTTTTTTGTTTTTTGTTTTATTTATCTAGCATTTTTCTTAGTTAATGTAGCTAATTAAATGTTTTTAAAAGAAAAACTCACTTGATTTAAAAAATAATAATAATTCTTTTATCCACTTCATCTTCCTCAAATCATAAATAGGTTACACAGGCTTGTAAATTACTATGTTATGAATAAGATCATTTTTGTGTTGATATACTCTTTAATAAAATGATGCAATTATTTATGATGGGAGAAGACAACTATATATTAAATACGAAAGACTGAATTGTGATAGAGAGCAAGGGAAAAAGAGAGGCATCGATTAAAGATAGGGTAACTGGGTTAGATGACATGGGGACGCTTTAGGGGAGTAAGAGTTTCATATTCAACTTATTATTAACTTCATTTATAGTAAATTTTATACTCCAAATTGTTGGGTTTGTGGAGGCTAATTTTATTGATGTCTTGATTTGAATTGACGATTCGACCTGACAAGAATGCGTTATGATTTTTTGATAGATTTTTGCAATGAAAAAAAGTATCAAATAAAAAGTTTGCTTGACACTCGCTCAAGCGAAGCTTACATAGAGAGTTTGCTTGACGTTTGCTCAACACTTTGCTCGAGTGAAGTTTTGACAAAGAGTTCGCTTAATGCACGCTCGACACGCCACTCTAGCAAATAATGAAAAAAAGTAAAAATTAAGATTTCTACTGTAGGAGACTATAAATATATTCTTAATGAGGGTTCTGAGTGTTTTGAACAGTGAAATTTCGCCTCAAAGTGTATTTTGTGATTCTTTAGCATGATAAAATTCTCTATAGCTTTGTGAACATAAACACATTTTCAAAATTTGTCTTTTAACAAAAATTCATCGAACATAAAATCGACGTGCTCATTCTATTGCGAAGTGGGCGGCTACCAATCTTGTTTTTGGTAGCCCTATTGACTTTCTTTCCTCTTCTTTTCCTTATAATCCTCCTTGAACTTTTGTACTTACTCTTTATTATTAATGAATGCTTGATTAAAAAAAAAGAAGAAGAAAAAAGACACGTTATCAAAACACTTTAATTTTGTATCGTATGATTATATGAAATTGGTCTTTTGTATTTCTCATTGATAATATATATTATACAGGGAGACAAAAATGCATTTTCTGTAATTTTGCTCATCTCTATCCATGACATTCAATTAAATGAGAGTATCCAATCAACAACAATTAGACCTTATTTGGATATACAGTTTAGATGAGATGAAATGATATATTTTAAATAATAGTAAATTTTTTTAATTAAAATGAGATGAAATAATTTGTAAAAAAATATATGTTTAGATAATGAGATGAGATAAGATAGGACATGAAATTGTCATTGCAAGTGAGGTGGACATTTATGTTATGGGTGAAAAGAATCGTACTACACCAACCGAGTATGAGAGTGGTCACAGATAAGGTTAAACGGCTTTTTTTAAAATCATTTTTTTCCAAATATTTTTTTATACTCTTAACTATTTTTTTAAAAAAAAATTATTTAAGTACACTTTCTTAACAATTAAATAAAAAAACATATAATAAAAACAAAATATCATGACTTTTGTAGTGCTGCATGCAGCATTTTCCCTGGTGGCAAACAAATTAAAGTCGTGGAAAAGTGTTTCCCTTGCAGATAGGGTTACGTCATTAGCGATGATGTCACCACCACTAAGGCCCAGGAAAAACTTGGCATTTGTTGGCCATGGAAAATCAATGATTTTTTTCATTAAAAAATAAAAAATACAAATGGTTAAGTCAAGTTTGTTTTGTTTTGTTTTGTTTTGTTTTTTTTTATTGTGGGGTTTGCATGCCCATGCTTTCCACAAGTCAAGAAAAACAAGATCAATGGAATACAAATGTTGTTGATCATAGCGCGCATAAGAAAGACAAAAGGTTTAAAATGCTTGCCACAAATCTAGTAATCGGTGGAAAATGAATAATTGTTTTCTCTTTCTTACTCCTAGATTTCTTCTACTTCTAAAATCCTTGAAGCCATAATTAAACTAAAGAAACATAGATTATATTACTAGATTTAATACAAATATAGATTGATATATAAAAAGTACTACACATGAAGGGTTGTATCTCTTAATAATATAGCAAAGATAAATGATAGTTGCAGTTGTAAATACGCAAACGTGATGTAATCGGTTTAAAAACAGTGAATAAATACGGAATTCATATAAAAAAAAATTAATTTTTTAATAGTAGATTCTACTCATTTCCAAAATAACTACATTGGGCTTGCACACTCTATGATTGCATGTAGAATTACTCGAATACCATGATAGAACAGGGAAATTGGTGTTCTTACTCAATCTATGTTAGAGAACTGACTGGTTTACAAAAAGATTTTATAAAAATAAAATTAAAAAATTAACATGATTAAATAGGAAATCTTAGTTTTTTTTAATATAATAATATAGAAATGATAATTAAGAGTTTTATAGCTTGATGTAACAGACCAAATCAGATTAAAATGTGAAATTAATTATTTCTAAGAGATCTATATATAATTCAAATAATATTTTTCAATATTTTTATATATCTATCTTGTGGAGAATTGTTGGTGGTCCTTTTTCCATAACTAAGAGGTCACAGACGCTTACATAATTAGGGTGGTGACTGTATTCATTAATAATGGACATTATAACTGAACCTGAAACATATATTATACGCCAACTAAAACATTAATAGCTCTCCAGTATACTACCGTGATTGACATGATCTAGTTTATCCTACAAACCTCTAACGGACTCACAGTCTAAGAGACAACATAACTTTGTCTAAGACAAAGTTAAAAAAACCCCATAATCCGTCTAAAATGGAGTAGATGACACATTCTATAGACAAAAGTCTAAGAGACAATGTGCTTTTTTGGTTTTTTATTATTCTAAAACAAAAGACAGTACATAAATTAAATATACATAGAAAAATAACAAATTATATCTTGGAAAGATAGATATCCGCATTTTCAACTTTGCAAGAAAAAAATTACAAACATAACGACTCGGATGGCGCCTAAGAGGCACGTGCCACCCTGGGAGTAAGGCGGTCGTTCAGGTCTGAAATCACCAGTGGCCCTGGACCGAGGAAAACCGCGCGTGGTAGCAGAATAGCAACCCTAGCGGAGGCATGTGGGATTCACACGCCAACTTTGAACTGCGCGTGTGGCTCATGCACCACTCCATTAGGCAAAATTCTTCACCTGTGTGAAGGATCAACGCTTTAGGAAGCTTGCAATAGGGAGCGTGTTGGTCGTCGAAGAGTAGCAAATTAGCCTTCCTCCATACTTAGCCCTAAAAAAAATACCAAAAAGAAAAAGACAAGAAAATTAGAGAGAAGAGGAAGGAGAAATGAGGGAAGAGGGAGTAGCCGAAACCTCCTTCCCCATTGCATGGTATTTCTTTTGCGTTGGTTTCTAGATAGAAAGAAAAGCATCTCTCTCTCTAAACTAGAGCCGCCTCTCTCCTAATTTTTAAAATAAAATACATAAACAATCAAATTAAAAAAAAATAAATTTAAACAACATAATATCATTTTTCTTTTTCCTTATCCCGATCCAGACATTCAATTCAATCCATGAAATGGGAATAACCAATCAACAACAAATAGAGAGTTGTAGGATAGGACAGACAATTATGTCATTGTAGGTGAGGTGGAATAGGAAAAAAGTCTGTTATTGGTCACAAACAAATTAGTGGAAAAATGTTTCCCTTGCAGAGAGGGTTACGTCATTTGATGACGAGAAAACGATGATGTCACCACTACTAAGGCCCAAGAAAAACTTGCCATTTGTTGTCCATGAAAAGTTAATGGTCTGTGTTATTTTAAAAAGAAAATTTAAAAACAAATAAAATCATGTAGTCAATTTTGTTTTGTTTTTGTTCGGTTCGCCCATGCTTTTGAACAATTCAAGAAAAACAAAATCAATGGAATGCCCATGTTATTGGCACAAATTTGTATTAGCAAGAATCGATGGAATGAACCATTTACGAGTTTCGTCATGTTTGGCACAAATTTGTATTAGCAAGAATCGATGGACTGAACCATTTTTTTTTCTCTTAATTTCACCTAGATTTCTTCTAATAAACTTAAGAAACATAGATTATATTTAGTGGCGGAACATGAATTTGTTTCAAGAGAGTCAAGTGAAGCTAAAAGTATAACAAGATGTTTTTTATTCTATTTCTATATTTTTTTTTTACGGTATAGAACTATCAGATAGTAAGATATAATATAAGAATAAAATATGCTTGATACAACCTATATATATATTAAAAAAATATATCATGTGTCAAGAATAATATATTGTTGAAAAAATAAATATAAGTAAATAATCTATAAGATTAAAATAATTTTGTAAAGGGGGACCAAATTAATTTTTTAAAGAGGGGACTAACACAATATAAAATTAATATTATCTTATTAAATCATAAAATATTAATATATATATTTTTTTGTGGGGGGGGGGGGGGGGGGGGGGGTCCTTAANAGGTTCGCCACTTATTATATTATGAGATTTAATACAAATAAAAAGTATTATCTATGAAGGGTTGTATGTCTTGATAATCTAATAAATATTTCCATCCATTTATAAAAGATAGATAGTTCAATTATAAAGATATTTTATAAAAATTAACTTATAAGTAGACGTGATTTGATTTAATACGTTATATTATAAAATAATTTTTATTATAAAACACATCAAACTTATTAAATAAATTACGTTACATTATAAATTTAATTTATAGAATTTTTATAACTATAATACTTTTCTTGATAAAAAGATTATGAACCACGTTGTGGGGAGACGTCACAAGGGTGACATAATTAGGGTGATGAGTCGATGACTAGAGGGGTCCATCGCAAGTACCAACTGGATCGTGAAAATGACCCTAGGTCCCTAACGGATGGATATATAGTTGACACTGTCAACGTAGCATTTCTCCAGCAGCCTTTCCTTCTTTCTTTCACAGAGCCCACATGTACCTTTTAAAAAAAAGAAACTAGAGCCTTTAAATGCATATTTATTTCACAAAAAAATATATATAATTTTTAATTAACTAATTTATTTATAAAACCAAAGAAAAATTATCTTCACATGACACCAGAATAAATTAGCGTATTATAAAAAGGTTACTGGATTACATTTTCTTTTAATGTCTTTGAGCACTGGGAACCAGCAAGTTATGCATTGGAATTATTTACATTGATGAACTGACCATACTAAAAAAAAAAAAATGTTTATTTAATTTTAGTTATTTTTTTTTTTTATGAAAATAACTATTTTTTGTTAAAATATTTATAATCTCGTCACAAATAATTATTCTCGTCGTAAATATTTTTTTTATAAATAATCATTTTCTTGTAACGTGAATTGAAAATTCTGGATTGAATCGTTTATTGGAGTCTGAAAGTGAGAGCATTCAACTCGGCATAAAATGAGAAGATCGTGAATCTGCATGGAGTTTTGAACATGATGGCCCTTAATTAATCGAAAATAAAAAATAAGGAACATAAATTTTTTTTTTAATTGTGCAACGTAAGCGAATTGCGTAAATTATGGAAGTTGCTTGTTGGAAATATTCTGATTTCTTACCTTAAAAAATTAACATAATTATGTGTGATAACTCATAATTAATATGGATCCGCCTCTAGATTGCTTACTTAATCATATGACTCAAAAGGATGATGAAATTATATAGAGTGGTTACACAAGACTAAACTATGTCATTTATCTTTTCTTATATAATCATTACAATTTTATCAAATTTTTACATAAAATATAATAAACAATTCAACTATTTCAAATTTCAAAACAAAATTAATCTTAAAAAATTTATTATAAAATTATTTTATTTAATTTTCAACAAAATATCTCATTACATATGAACTGTATAACCAAACGAGGCATAAATGTACCCAAGAAAATTTCAAATTAGAATTTCTAATCTAGTGAATACAAAGAGTCTTTCTATTTGGAGTTCTTACACCACTTGCCAGCGTGCTTTTTTTTTTTCCCCCCCTTCCTTCTTTTTCTTCTTCTTCTTATTTCTTCTTTCTAAATGTGCATTGAAACAGTCCCCTTTGAATGGTGGCTTGAAACCTACAAAAAAAGTGCCATTTCAGACTATTTGCTCGAGCCACGGACATGCAGTATGAGCGGACCCTTAAACAAATTGTTCATTCGACATCCGCTCAATATGCTGCTTGAGCGAAATCCTAACAGATTGTTTGCTTGATAATTAGCTCAAGTGAGAGCTAAGCAAATTGTTCACTCTACACTTACTCAACAGCCAGCTCAAACAAGTGCTAGATAGATTGTTTACTCAAGGTTTGCTCGACATCTGCTTGAGCAAATATTCATAAAACCTAATACCTGTGTCTAGGCCTGTGCAAAAGGCCTGATGGGCCGATCAACCCATGCAACCCGTGCAGATCCAATTCGAAAAAGTCGGTTTACATCAAAATTCGGTTTTGAATCAATCAGACCCGATGAACTTCGGGCCATCCCTTCGAACCTGCTATTTTCCTTCACTTTCCTTCAACATCGAACCCTAGACCCTGTCCTGTGATATCCGCTCATTCTTTCTTCTTCTTTACGTATGTGCCTCGATCTACGTGTCAAATTTCGGTCTACGTGTTGAGCCTCGTTCTACATGCCGAGCTTCGATCTACGTGCTGAGCCTTATCCTAAGTGCTGTACCTCGATGGCATATTCCGAAAGTTATCCATCGGATTTCAAAGTAAGATAGATATTTTAAAGCCTATGGATATATTAAATATTATGGAAATATCTATAGGAGTATTTCCTGTATTATTATATAAGCTTGTTTTTAAAGTAACACAATTATAATATTTTAATGAGTTCTGAAAATATTATAATTGTGGATAATTACTTAGATTAAATATTTCAGTTGTTTTAAAATATTAAGAGGTTTAACTTTACGTTGAAAACTCTTATTTAAATTAAATGATTTTATTCTCTTTGAGTAATTAGCGATACTTTATCATTTTAAATAATGATGAAAAAATATTATTTTATAAATTTTAATTTATAAAATAATATTCTATCTTAATTCCTCGTAATGTTTTATTTAAAATAAAACACTTACGCGTTTTCAAATCAGTGTTTAAACTCATCGTTAAATCGTTTGAGGATCCCAAAGCGTAGGATTAAGGTTAAATAGCCAAGCCCCTACCATTTTCCCTTCACTTTTTCCTTTCTTACTTTTCTCTCTTCTCTTTCCTCTCTCTTTCTCCCATGCACGTCCAGCACGTTGTTTGCCCGTCACCGTTCAGTTTGCACTTCCAACCGGCACCACCTCCAGCCGCCGTGCCCCACCTCCACCTCCGGCATGATGCTCCCCCACCGGCAACCACTACCTCACCGGTGGTGAGTTATATCGACAGCCGCCTCTCTCCCTTTCTCCCTTTAAGCAAATGGGTCTTAAGGCCATTTTCTCCTCCTTGAGCCACCATATACGACTGAAACAACCATCAAGCACCACCAATGGATTCACCATGTCATGAGCTTCCTCCCCATGTCCACCTTTCTCCCTAACTCTCTCTCTTTCTCTGATGGGTCTCCATAGCCTTAGTTACGGTTGCACCGCCGTGCACCACCGTACACGGCTATCCACGATGTTTCACCACTACCACCTTGTTCCTCTCATCACCACGACCTTCCCTAAGAAATTTCATGCCCAACGGAGCTGTACATAGCTCTCACTCTCCCTCACTCTCCAAGACCGAGTTTCACTTCTAATGGTCGATCCGCCGCCGTGAGCCACCGTATGACCACCACCTCGCCACCACAGCTCCATCACATCTTCCTCTACCTTTCCCTAGTTTGCCATGAAGTTCTATGGCCTTCCTCCACCTCAAGCAACTCCCACCATTTCGGATGCACTGTTCATGGCATGATGCCGTCGTGCTCCGCCACCTTTGACCACCACGAGGCCACCTTGAGCTTTTTCAAGACCATGCCTAACTATTCTCAAGCCCAAACTGCCACTTTATGTGGTGGACAGCCACCGTATGTGGTGTTACCGCCACGTACGCTCCTCCAACGCTTGATCGTGATGGGCAGCGAGAGACGCACAGGTTATCTCGTCGATGGTATAACCCTCTATCTCTAGTTATTTATGTTTATATTAGTTGGTTGGTTGGATGGTAGACTGTGTAGTTAGTATTTGTGGAGTTCGCTGTGTAGTTGGGAAGTGAAGCGTAGTTGTAAAGTGTTGGGCTTTATTGGGTAGTATTGTGGACTGTGCTGTGAAATATGGGTGTGAGATGAATGTCGTAGTTGTGATACAGCGTGAAGTGTGAGCAGAGTACACGTGAAGCATACTCTGTGTAATGCAGCGATGCGCCGTGTGACGTGCGCTGTAGTGATGTGTGGAGTAGAAGGAAGGGAGTGCACGTGAAGTGTACTCCGTGTTGTATGGCGATGCACCGTGTGATGTGCATCGTGATAATAACTATTGTAGTGAAAGGAGTACGCATGGCGCGTACTCCATGTCGCGTAGCGATGCACCGTGAGGCGTGTATCGTAGCGATGTGTGTTGTAGTGTGGATGAAGGATAGTTCACGTGAGTACACTCTGTACTAGGTCGTGATACACAGGATGACGTGTCATAAAGGGTTGGATGGCGTAGCAGAGAAGTGTGGAGTGTATGGTGTATTGTTGGGAAACTGTGTAACAGTGCCCTGAAGCAATGGTGATGTGGCTGTAGTCCAAGGTAACGGGTGTTGCCTTGAGGCTAACTTGTGGCTGAAGGTATATGTGAAGCGGTGAAAAGGTATCAGAGAGTGCAGCGGAAGCATGATGGGCATCGTGCTATTATTCGAGAATTTATCTCGAGCTGCATAGTGTGATAGAGGCGCATTTCTGGATGCAGTCCTCTTGTTAAGTGGTGGGAACTGTGTAACAATGTCCCGAAGCATTGGTGATATGGCCTGTAATCCGAGGTGATGGGTGTCACCTTGTGGTTGACTATGGCTAAGAGTATATTGAAGTGGTGGAAAAGTATCAGAGCGTGCAGCGGAAGCATGATGGGTATCATAACGTGACTCGAGATTAGTCTTGAGATGCTTGACGTGACAGAGGTGCATTTGTGGATGCAATCCTCTCCTATCAAGTGTTGGGATGAACTTGTATAGGGCCGGGAAGTAGGAAGTGTCCTATCGACCGGGTCTGAGTAAGTTGGTATCGAAGTATGGAGCTTGTTTATACAAGTGGGCGTTCATTGGAGCTATAAGTTGCTCTTAGGTGATAAAAGGGGATGAGACACATGTGTCTCTGGCGAGACACGTGTGCCGGATAGGTTTACCATATATAATGGGTAATCTATCCTGATCATGATTACATGGTGTTTTAGCCCCAGAGTTGGCTTGAATTCATGTAGCCTGACTAGTTGGGAATGAGAATTTAGTATGGGCTAGGATACGTGAAGATAGTAATGGGTAAGCAGTCTAAGGTTGGGGCGCATGACTCTGTTGGTCGGAATCATGCTTCAGATTGTGGAATTAGAAGAACAAGACGGATGCCTTAGTGTCTTAACGCTAAGGTGAATCACGAAAGTTCACTTTAAGGAATAAGATCTCGAAGGTTTTAGTATAGTAAATGGCACATGAGAGCCCAGGGATGGACCGAAAGTGTTCCAAGTGAGGCGTTATGTTTTTAGAATAGTTTCTTATGCATTAGATAGATGATGATGTAAGGTTATGTGTATGCATGTAGGTTGCCATCTGACACGCACAGGAATGGACTGCATGGATTGAGTATGGCATGAAGTCCAGGTAAGTATTACGTTCATACTTTTCTAGAGTTTTTTTTTTTATATAAATGAAGAAGGAGAAGAAAGCTTTTCTCTAAAAAGGAAAACGGAAACGAAACATAAGTTTGCAAGTATAAGTACGTAGCAGCCTTCCTTGGCAGCCCCTTTTTACGCACTCAAAGTATGTACGTGTATGCATGTGAATGGATACTATAAGTAGTACATATTGTGTATTAGCCTGCTAAAATTATCAGTTTTGGATTCTTTCCCGACAGTAATCACATCTCTCTCGTCTTAACCCTCTATCTTTAGTTATTTATGTTTAACATAGTTGATTTGGTTGGTTGTAGGCTGTGTAGTTAGTGTTTGTGGAGTTCGCTGCGTAGTTGTGAAACGAAGTGTGGTTGTGAAGTGTTAGGCTTGATTTTGTAGTTTTGTGGACTGTGCTGTGAAGTATAGGCGTGAGATGGATGCCGTAGATGTGATACGGCGGGTTATGTGAAGAGATGCGCGTAGTGATGTGGGTCGTAGAAGGAAGGGAGTACGCATGTAGTGTACTCCGTGTGGTATGGCGATGCATCGAGTGATGCGCATGGTGTTGATGAGTGTTGTAGCGAAGGAAGTACGCGTAGCGCGTACTCCGTGTCGCGTAGCGATGCACCGTGAGACGTGTATCGCAGTGATGGGTTTTGTAGTGTGAATGGAAGAGAGTTCACGTGAGTGTACTCTGTACTAAGTCGTGATACACCGGATGGCGTGTCACGAAGGGTTGAATGGCGTAGCAGAGAAGTGTGGAGCGTATGGTGTAATGTTGGGAAACTGTATGACAGTGTCCCGAAGCAGTGATGATATGGATTATAGTCCGGGATGACTGGTGTCATCTTGTGGTTGACTATGGCTAAGAGTATATGGATTGAGAAATGAGTTGTTTGTTTGGTTGTTATTGATAATTTTAATGAACTTGTTTTAGTGCAAAGGCTTTCTGAAGTCAATTTATCTCTTCCGAGTATAGTGAAACCTCAAGTTGGCCGTGGTGTTGCAAGTGCTTACAATATGGCAATTGAGTTCAGAAGTGAAAATCTTAAGGACTTGAGTGTTCCTCTTCCAGCTGTTGTGCAGTTCCTCGTGTCTCGCGCTCTATTCTCATAGAACGCGACGATCGAGGTAAGTTAGCCTCTAACTTACTATCAGTTTATTGTGTATGTATTACAAATCTCAGTAAGTTAACATAAAACTCACACACAGGTTAAAAATGCATGCATGGCAGTAAAAGCATAAATGCATAAGTATAGTCATACATAAGCATAGCATAACTTGACATATAGCATGACTTAACCAGAACTTAAACGTGAACTGAACTTGACTTAACATGGCATAAACTTAA
>QGSO01000302.1:782741-895241 GCA_011037825.1 Carya cathayensis
TGAACTTGACTTAACATGGCATGAACTTAAGCTTAAAACATAACATGAACAAACAACATAACATGAACGTGAAACATAACATGGACTTGAAATATAGCATGAACGTAAACATGCATAACATAAATAAGAACTTGAAAATAACATAAACTTGAACATAACATGACATGAACATAACATATACGTGAGCATAACATAACATGGACTTGATCTAAAACTTGACTTATCATGTATTTGATCTGAAACTGGACTTAACATAAACTTGGAATATTATTCAATTGTCTTGATTAATAACGTGCATTAATACGTACTCCACAGTTGTTGTGGCCCCACGTATTCAAATAACATAAAACATAATACGTACTCCACAGTTGTTGTGGCCCCACGTATTCTACGTGTCATAATTGCTGTGTCTCACGTAGTGTATGCTCCACAGTTGTTGTGGCCCCATACTTCATGTAACATAAAAAATATAATACGTACTCCACAGTTGTTATGGCCCCACGCATTATAAGTAGCATAAAATATAATACGTACTCCACAGTTGTTGTGGCCCCACGCATTATAAGTAACATAAAATATAATACGTACTCCACAGTTGTTGTGGCCCCATGCATTATAAGTAGCATAAAATATAATACGTACTCCACAGTTGTTGTGGACTCACGCATTATAAGTAGCATAAAATATAATACGTACTCCACAGTTGTTGTGGCCCCACGCATTATAAGTAGCATAAGATATAATACGCACTCCACAGTTGTTGTGGCCCCACGCATTATAAGTAACATAAGATATAATACGTACTCCACAGTTGTTGTGGCCCCATGCATTATAAGTAGCATAAGATATAATACGTACTCCACAGTTGTTGTGGCCCCACGCATTATAAGTAACATAAGATATAATACGTACTCCACAGTTGTTGTGGCCCCACGCATTATAAGTAACATAAGATATAATACGTACTCCACAATTGTTGTGGCCCCACGTATTATACGTAACATAACATGTCTTATATTTCTTAATGCATGAGATATTATTTAATATCATATACTTTTCTAACATGGCGTATACTTGTAAATCGCACAATATGATTTAATCATAAACATTTCATGGCATACATGTATCATATGGCATACTTAACATGGCATACTTATAACATACAACATTGTATGACAGAAAAGATTGTGTAATAGATAAATATTCATGAGAGATTAAATCATACGTAACAGATAAACATGTAATGACATAGCATGACATGGCATATACGATAACATACATACATAAATTGTAGTTCCCTTACACATCACACATACACAATAAACTGATGGTAAGTTAGAGGCTAACTTNCTTGGAGGAAATAGGAACTCCAATCTCTCAGCTTCTCTTACGTGCTCTCTGTCTCACTTTCCAAGCAACACACAAACAGAGCTATACGACGCAGATCCATGAGTGCTCAAAGCATTCGCCGATTGAGGATTGGCCCTTGATGCTGGTGCAAGTCACAAGGTTTAGTTGCGGTGGTCTCTGTGTTGGAACAGCCATGTCACACAGACTGGTTGATGGATGGTCTGCAGCTAATTTCTTCAACGCATGGGCCAAGTTGGCTCGAGGAGATCTTGCCGATAAGCTCGTGGACAACGCAGGTTTGCCCATGCAGGTTAGGAGGTGGGACCTTGGGGACCGAGGATGGTGCTGCGGCTTGGCCTGGGTGGAATAAAAGATAAGCTTTCAGATTTTGCTTTTGACAAATTCACATGCAAACAAGAAAAAAAAAAACAAATAAATGAGAAGCATATAGGCCCTCCACACCTTTACTTTTGACATGGCCGCTACTTTTGACAGAAAGGAAGGGAGGCTCAGCAACTATTCCATCATTTTCAATACTTAATTTTTTTTAAAATATCAAGCTTGTTGAATATATGCTTTATGTCAGGATTTGATGTTCCTACATGATTACTTTATGAGCTTGTGTCTACACGTGGTAGATTTACCATAGATTTTTAGTATTATCCAGCACGTGGACGTTCAAGCATGGCTGCTGGGTTGGTGCTTCATCGGTCACGCATGGTTGCTTGTGGACTGGTGCTTATGGTCAAATATGGCTGCTGGGACTCCCACGGTCAAGCGTTAGCAGGTTTACGATTAAAAATAAATAAATATATATATATATAGCAGGAGAAAGGAACGGTGAAAGACAATGCAAACAAAGTACAAGATTTGTTGATTGGGAAGCTGGTGACTTTCTACATCAATGAAACCTCAAGTTGCCCGTGGTGTTGCAAGTGCTCATAATATGACAATTGAGTTCAGAAGTGAAAATCTTAAGGACTTGAGTGTTCCTCTTCCAGCTGTTGTGCAGTTCCTGGTTTCGCGCTTATTCTCGTAGAAGCGACGATCAGAGGTAAGTTACCTCTAACTTACTATCAGTTTATTAGTGTATGTATGATGGGTAAGGGAACTACGAATTTATGTATGTATGTTATCGTATATGCCATGTCATGCTATGTCATTACATGTTTATCTGTTAAGTATGATTTAATCTCTCATGAATATTTATCTGTTACACAATCTTTTCTGTCATACAATGTTGTATGTTATAAGTATGCCAAACCATTTTTGGCCTTGGAGAGTGCGGGAGAGTGTGAGCTCTACGAAGCTCCGTTAGCCATGAAATTTCTTGGAGAGGTTCATGAGGATGAGAGGAACAAGATGGTGGTGGTGAAACACCACGGGTGGCCGTGTACGGCAGCGCACGATGGTGCAACCGAACGGGTGTTTTGAGAAACCCATATGAGAAAAAGTGAGAGTTTGGGAAAAAGAAAGACATGGGGAGGAAGCCCTTGATGTGGTGAATCCAATGGTGGTGCTTGGTGGCTGATTTGGCCGTGTATGGTGGTCCAAAATGGTGAAAATATTTAATCTAAGTAATTATCCACAATTATAATATTTTCAGAGCTCATTAAATTATTATAATTGTGCTACTTTAAAAACAAGCTTATCTAAAACTTTGAAATTCGATGGATAAGATCCGGGAAAACGCCATCGAGGTACAACGCTTAGGATAAAACTGTTCATGATTTTACAGCTGTCGGTGAAGAACAAATTACGTGATTTACGGAAAAGATAATCTATACGCGTGATTCCAGATGAGGGTAAAGACGAGATAAATGTGATTGCTGTCGGGAAAGAATCCAAAACTGATTATTTTAGCGGGCTGTTACAGTATGTATGTTCATGAAAAGGAAACGAAAAGAAGCTTTAAAAGACAAGTAAGAACCGTTAAGGAATGCAAGGACTGAAACTATAAGGAAAAGAAAGAAAAGAAAACAAATTTTTTAAAGTAACTCTCTTTCCTAAAAATGATTCTTTTCAGACTCTTTCTGAACAGTTTTTCTTAAAATAGAAAGAAGAAAACCATTTTCTCTTAAAGGAACTTCTTTTAAAACGACTTTTACAAAATAAAAGAAAGAAAATCATTTTTCTTAAGTACAACTCTTATAAATCGAAAGAAATGAAGAACTGTAAGAACTGTGAGAATGTAAGAACTGTAAGGACTGAAATGAAAGAAATGACTGTCAAGGAAAGGAAAGGACTGTAAAGAAATGAATGGACTATATGTATGATGTATGAAAATACGTAAGGGCCACATGGACTGAAATGGAAATGGTACCAATTAATGAACTGGACGGGACAGATTGTAATGCCGGGTAAGTAGTACTGGTAGTGCACCCAGTGTTGCACCCTGATGGAATGGATTCTCAAACATGTGGCCACGGGTGGAATCAGGTCCAAAAGACTGCTAACCCCAGCACACGGGGCGTAACAGTGTGCTATGGCCAATGAAAGTGAAAAGAATGAACGTATGCATGTTAAGAAAGAATGCATGTATGAATGGATGAACGGAATGCATGAACGTACTTGAACGTATGAATGTATGTATGCATGAATGTATGTAAAAGAACGAATGCATGAAAAGATTCTTTAAGAAATGAAGGCAACAATGCGTGGAGAACTGTTTTAAAGAAGAAAGGATGTTTATAAAGAAAAAACCCCACCTCGCAACGTTTTAAAATGAAAAGAAAGACATATGCATGCTATGTAAGATATATATGTATGGAATGATAAATGCATGACTGAAAATCTATGTTATTATATCTTGACTGTATGAAGTAATGATTACGAGTCATCGACTTATTTTAATTTTTATGTGTGCCCTTCCAGGCACAAGATGAGCATGACAGGTCAGGACGGGCACAGCCCAAGGGAGAAGAGCACGAAAGCCTAGGCAAGATGTTTTTATATGAAAACTTAAATTATAAAATTTAATATTTTCCACTGTAATCTTTTAATTAAGAAAATGAATTTTATTTATGGCGTGGAGTCTTTTGTATCCTGGCATGGATGGAAAAGAATTGTAAAAATAATAGTAATTCCCATTGATTTTTATCAAAATCGAATATGAAAAGAACCCACCATAAGGATGGGCGTTACAAGTCCCATCTTCTCCTTTCAATTCATAGTTCACTTTAACATACGCTTCTGCAAACAACAATCAGTTGCTTATAGATCGGCATGAGAGTAAGAAGGTGAAGGATCTGACGCTTATGGGTTTCTTACACTTGGGTTTGTTCTGGAACTGCAAGTCTGCGACGGAACCTGGCGTTGGGCACAGAGCAGAGAGACGTGGAGCACAGTGTTGCGGCGTAGAAGTCATCGGTTTGTGTGTGTGTGAGAGAGAGAGAGAGAGGGAGCTGACCAAGAGGTGAGCGAGAGAGGGAACGGAGAGTGAGAGAAAACAGTGTCAAGAGGAAGCAGAGAACTCACCGTGCGACAACTGGGGGTGGCGAGTTGCTACTCGCCGGCACTTCTGCAGATGGAGGCAACGACGTCCTAGGCCACTGTCAAGAAACAGCCGAGAGCACCATAAATACTTTGTTTTTATGCATAAATCAGAGATAGTTAGTTTCGTGGAGGCTTCACATGCGGTGGTTTCCATCATGCAGGAGAGGACTTGGCAGCGATGGGCGGCTTGCCTAGTTGACTTGGCGGTGGAACGTGGGTGCTTGCTTCCTGTGGTGGTTGGGTTGAGTGGTTTACATTGGATGTGTGGATGTGTGAGTGGTGGCAGTAGTGTAGAAGGATGTGTGAAACGATTTTCTTTTCTACAAGTAACTTTTTTGGGTCATTTCTTGAGATTGAAGATGATGGTAGATCTGAGATTCAGATCGTAGAGAGCTTTTGTAAATTGATGTGCAGAAAGCAAGGGTTTTTTTTCTTATTCTTCTTCTTCTTTTTCTCGAGCTGTATGGGTTCGACCCGGTTTCATTTTGTTTGGGTTGGATCGAGTCAATTTAGCTCCTCAAAATACATTCTTTCGGGTCGGGTCAAGCATAAACCCGTCTGGACCAGGTCGGGTTGCAGGCCTACATGTGTCATTAAGTATAAAAATATGTTTTTTGGAGCAGGACTATACAGTATTGCATCCAGAATAGAGAGAAACCTCTTTTTGTGTGATCAGTGAGTCTTTTGGTGTATTGAGACTTGGGATTGAGGAGATTTAATGATTACTCTCTTGTACTCCACTTTTGATACATAATAAATTTATTGAGACCAACCCTGCCAGTGGACGTAGGCTTGTTCTAAGCTAAATAACTTAAATCTTGATGTTCTGTGTTTGTGATTGTCGATTTTTCTTTTATTTGCTTCCATTATTATACTTTAAATTAGCAATTGATAACTAGTTTAATCCTAAAAAACTGGTGTCAAAGCACCAGGCTCTATAAAAGATACTGAGGGATGGCTATGGAAAAGTTTGAATTAGAAGTTTGATGGTTAGAATAGTTTCATTCTATGGTACATCAAGATGAAGGCTCTACTATGACAACAAGGTTTGTCAAAGGTCTTGGATCGGAAGGTGTCAGATGAATCTCCTATACCGACATGGGAAGATGAGGAGAAAGCACATAGTTTTATTCTGTTGTCACTATTTGATGGATCTTTGTGAGAGGTTGCTGATGAAGAGACCGATGTAGGTCTTTGGAAGAAACTTGAGATTTTGTATATGAAGAAGTCACTCACAAACCAGTTGTATCTGAAGCAACGGTTATACACTCTCAAAATGAAGGAAGATACTCCTATCTTTGAATATCTAGATGAGTTTAATAAAATTATTATGAATACGAGGAATATTGACATTAAACTTGAAGAAGAAGATCAAATAAAATTGTTTTGTGTTTTTTGCCAATGTCAGTTAATAATTTTGTGAACTTGATGTTATATGGTAGAGATACTATCTCATTGACAAATGTGAAATCTGATTTGAATTCTAAGGAGTTGAGAACTAAGTTGAGTTTTAAGTGCACCGATTATCCAGCCAGTGGGTTGTTGGTTAAAGATTCCTCTAGCAGGGGTAGATCCAATGAAAGAGGTTCAGAGAAGGGTAGAGGTAAGTATAGCGTCATTACTGTCATAAGTTCGGTCATTATAAAAATGAGTGTTCTAGACTAAAAAATAAGGAAGAAGGTACTATTTCCTTTAATGTTGTTAGCATTACTAATGATAAGTCTAACGGCACATATAGTCTTAGTAATTAGCAACTCAATAATCGCTTTGGTGACAAGTGGGTTATGGATTCAGCTTGTTCGTTTTATGTGTCCCAAAAGAGATTGGTTTACTTTCTATGAACTAGTCAATGTGGTTCCGTTCTGATGGTGAATGATATGGCCTGCAAGATTGTTAGGATTGGTTTAGTAAGGATTACAATGTTTGATGGGATTGTCAGAACTTTATCTAACATTTGACATATCTCAAATTTGAAGAAGAATCTAATTTCTTTGGGCATTCTTGATTCTCTGGATTTTCGGTACAATAGTGAAGGTTGAGTTATTAGAGTCAGTAAAGGCCCTATGGTTGTAATGAAAGGAGATAAGATTGACGTTCTTATTTCCTTTAAGGCAGTACAGTGACAGGTGTAGCTGTAGTATTTATTTCTGATGATCCAAACTTAGACATTACTCATTTATGGGCATATGCGTTTGGGTCATATGAGTGAAAAAGGAATGTTTATTCTGAGTAAGCAGGGTTGGTTGTGTGATTAGAAGATAGGGAAACTAGAATTTTGTGAACATTATGTCTTTGGGAAATAGTGCAGAGTTCAGTTTACTACAGGTGTTCATAGAACCAAAAGTATTATGGACTATATTCATTATGATCTTTGGGGTCCATCTTCTGTTCCATCAATAGGTGGTACTCAGTATCTACTCACATTAATAGATGATAATTCAAGAAAGGTCTGGGTTTATTTTCCAAAACAAAAGAGCGATGTATTTTTAACTTTAAATAGTGGAAGGTTTTGATTAAAAATCAAATAAGCAAGAAGGTAAAATGATTTTGAACTAAGAATGGAATGGAATTTTGTGGAGGTGAGTTTGATGAATTTTGCAAAGGTGAAGGTATTTTCGGGCACCGTACAGTGGAGTAGCTGAACGAATGAATAAGACTCTCTTCAAGAGAACTTGCAGTATGATTTCGAATACCAGCTGCGCACAAGGTGAACAAAACTACAGTATAGCTACTGGTAGACAAAGGAGGCAAATTAGGCTGCCTCAAATATATGCTCATGCAACCATGGTGATGTATGCACTTATTTTGGTAGAGGACATTGATGGTTAGGAGCTTCGACTTATTCAGAAGCTGTCAAGAGCAAGCAGTCTGCAAAGTGGTGTGCAGCGATGACTAAAGAGACTGAGTCTCTTCGTAAGACCCAAAATTAGGTGTTGGTTAAGTTGCATAGAAGACAAAGACTGCTGGGAACAAATGGGTATTCAAGAGAAAAGAAGAAATTTAGGGTGTTGCAGATGCAAGGTACAAGGCACGTTTTGGTGCAAAGGGCTACAGTCAGAGAGAAGGTGTAGACTTCAATGAATTTTTCTCTCTAATTGTGAAACACATCTCAATCTACATGTTGTTTGCCATGGTTGCTTTGTATGATCTAGGGTTATAACAAATTGATATTAAAACAGCTTTTCTGCGCGGTGAACTTAAAGAGACCATCTATATGCATCAACTAAAGGGATTCATTGTTGAAGGTAAATAAGATCACGTATGTAAGTTGAAGAAATTATTATATGGTTTGAAGTAATCTCCGAGGCAATATTATAATCGCTTTGATGCTTTTATGATTAATCATGGATATTTGATAAGTAACTATGATACTTGTGTTTACCACATATAGTTGTCTGATAGGTCTTTTATTTATTTGCTACTATATGTTGATGACATGCTCATTGCTGCCAAAGGAATGTTAGATGTTTGTTTGTTGAAAACTTAACTTAGTAATGAGTTTGAAATGAAAGATTTAGGCGCTGCAAAAAAATATTTTGGGATGAAAATCCATAGAGATAGGAGAAAGTTGGAAAGTTGTACTTGTCCTAGAGAAAGTACATTGAGAAAGTTCTCGAGAGATTTGGAATCTCTAATTCAAAGCCAGTGAGTACACCACTTGCTACACACTTTACACTTTCAGCATCCCTATCTCCTCAGACTGACAAAGAGGAACAATTTATGTCAAGTCATATTCTAGTGTAGTGTGCAGTATTATGAATGCAATAGTTTGCACTGGTCCAGACATTTCACAAGCAGTAAGCATTGTTAGTAGGTAGATGGCTAATCTGGATAAGACTCATTGGCAGGTTGTGAAATTGAGACTCAGCTGTTTGAATGACATTTCAAAATTTGGCTTAGTCTATGATAAAGAAGCCGATTTCAGTTCAAGGGTTGTTGGTTATGTTGATTCTAATTATGCTGGGGACTTATACAAACAAAAATCTTTGACAGGGTATACTTTCACCTTGTGTAGCTCTGCTATTAGTTGGAAAGCAAGGCTATAATCTATAGTTGCTTTATCAACTACAAAAGTAGAATATATGGCAGCAATAGAAGCAATGAAGGAGGCCATTTGGTTGAAAGGTTTGATCAGTGACTTTGGGCTATAGCAAGATGGGAACTCTGTGTTTTATGACAGTCAAAGCGCAATACATTTGACCAAAAATCAAATGTATCAAGAGAGAACCAAGCACATTAATGTCAGGTATTATTTTATTCAAAAGGTTGTTAAAGAAGGTGTGATGGCAATTCAAAAGATTGCTATCACTGAGAATCTAGTAGATATGATGATGAAGCCAATTCCTATATACAAGTTCAACCTTTGTTTGGACTTGATTGGTGTTAGAGGTTTGTGATTCCCTTAGGGGATTTGATGAAAGGGGTCGGCTCTTGGTATAATGGATTTTGTTTAGGTTTGACGAAATTCAAGTTAAGGTAGAGATTTGTTGAATGGTGGCTTGGTTCCTATTGAAAAAGCAATATTCCAAACTGTTCGCTCGAGCCACGGACATGCCGCTCAAGTCAGACCGATTGTTCATTCGACATCCTTGATATGCCACTCGAGTAGGACCCAGACAGATTTTTCGCTCGACACTTGCTCGACAGTCAGCTCGAGCGAGAGCCAAGCAGATTATTTGCTCAACATCTCACTCAATAAAATATACATAAAACCTAGTTCTTGCACCGTTAAGTATAAAAAAAAATGTTTTCTGGAGAGGGACTTTACAATATTGTGGCAAGAACAGAGAGAAACCTCTTTTTGTGTGATCAGTGAGTCTTTGGGTGTATTAGGACTTAGGATTGAAGAGATTTTGTGATTACTCTCTTGTACTCCACCTTTGATACATAGTGAATTCATTGAGACTGACCTTGCCAATGGACGTAGACTTGTTTTAAGCTGAACCACTTAAATCTTAGTGTTTTGTGTGTGATTATTGGTTTTTCTTTTGTTTGGTTTCACTGTTATACTTCAAATTAGCACTGATAATCAACTGATCCCAACAACCCCATGCAATCCCACCACCGCTGCTACAACCCTCCCACACTTCTCCACATTGCTTATTCCGCTCCAGCTCTTCTTCAGCCTACAACCAACATCTATAATGATACCACGTAAGAAAACCTAACTGATTATGCATGGCTATTGTATTGATTTAAATAGTGAATACAAGAATAAAATTCAAGAGTACTACAAGTACAACTACGTATCAGCTATCTATGGAAATTATAATCTACTACACAAGGAAATAACTAATTACAGAATGTACAAGAATATAAATACATAGAGTTGGCATCAAGGCATATAAATACGTAGAGCTGGTATCAAGGCATAAAAATGGGAATATATCTTGACAACATCCTCTCTTTCTCTCTCTAAGAAGAGTGTAGCATACTAAAAACACTTTGAGACGTGTTTGATGTTGTCGTCCCAACACCGGCTCTTGCACTATCTCTTGCTTCAGAGAGAGGGAGAGCGAGAGAACAAATTGAGGAAGTCTTTTGTTTGGCCTTACAAGAGAGAGAGAGAGTGAAGTATGTAAAAAAGAGAGGGAAGACAGAATGGGAAGGGAGGGGAAAAGACTTGTGTTTAACCTTCAAAGAGAGAATGGTGGCGTGGCTTCTAGACCTGGTTTACCACGTTACGATGTGTTGTGGGGAGAATCAGCCTCCGAATAAATTTTTCTCAATATAAATATTTCTACAAAAAACTGCCAAGTCAATTTGCTTTTAGTATTCATAAGTGGTAGAATCTTTTACACATATGATTTTATTCTCTATTATAAATTCTATCATCTTCATCTTCAATCCTACTTATTGATATGATCATGTGACTCATTTTAAGTAACTATCTATAGAAGTGGTTGACATATGAATATACTTGAAATGCCTCCTATCAATGTATAAAACTAGAGATGAAATAGTCTAATATAAAGAGTAGTATTACTCTAATTCAAGTTTTACGCATAATAATACGTATTGAGTATTAGTCTCCTTTTATCAGTTTTTTCTATTTTGGTTCGAATTTCAAATTTTGAGTTTCAAAATCTTCACCATTTCAATAGCTGACGCGTCAACATTTATAGTTATGTGTATAAAATTTAAATATAGATAACATTTTTCTAAAGAAAAATCTAGAAGTGTATTTTTTTTTTTTCAAAAAAAAACAATGCTTGAAATAGGGGATTTTCTTTTTGCTTGAAATAGGGGAGGTGCAAATAAACCTTTGATTTTTTGCTTCGAACTTTTGAACACATTAATCTTATTATTTAAAAGCTTTTTTCATATATTTTTATTCTAGCCATAGGTGATCATTAGCCGCCTTAAATCTCTGTCTCCTTTCATACACACACGCGCGTGCGTAAGAGAGAACAAAAGGTTTATTCAAGTCCAATATATAAGAATCACTACAACATATATGACTTTTTGGGGTGATATAATTTTGGATGCAAAAGGCTATATTTTTCATGTTACCGTCATTTCATTTTCAACAACCAAGACCTTGTCGCTAAAAGTTACAGTTTGTGGCGAATACTATCATTGCAAATAACTATAATGGAAAAAAATAATTCTGGCACATTTTATTTTTTTCTGTTGCAATGAAATTAAATCGTTGCAAAATGCCATAAATGAAAAAATATATAATTTTTGGTGCATTTTTATTTTTTACAGCGACGTTGAATCGTCGCAAAAGGCCAGAAACAGAAAAGTTTGATTATAACGTGTCTTTAGTCTTTTCCAATGACATTAAACCATCACAAAAGTGCAAAATTGAAAATGAAAAATCCCCCAAAATGTTGTGTTTTCCATTCCCTATACTTTTCCCCCCTTCTTTCTTCTTTTCCAAGCCGATACCCTATTTCTCTCCTCTGAGTTTTCTCTTGCCCCTCCTCACGCCATCTGCCCAATGACGCACCGTCACCGCCTTACTTAGCCTCTCTATTGCTCTTTTCCTTACCTAGATCTCTCTCTCTCTCTCTCTCTCTCTCTCTCTCTCTCTCTCTCTCTCTCTCTCTCTCTCTNACCAAGCACATTAATGTCAGGTATTATTTTATTCAAAAGGTTGTTATAGAAGGTGTGATGGCAATTCAAAAGATTGCTATCACTGAGAATCTAGTAGATATGATGATGAAGCCAATTCCTGTATACAAGTTCAACCTTTGTTTGGACTTGATTGGTGTTTGAGGTTTGTGATTCCCTTAGGGGATTTGATGAAAGGTGGGCTCTTGGTATAATGGATTTTGTTTAGGTTTGACGAAATTCAAGTTAAGGTAGAGATTTGTTGAATGGTGACTTGGTTCCTATTGAAAAAGCAATATTCCAAACTGTTCGCTCGAGCCACGGACATGCCGCTCAAGTCAGACAGATTGTTCATTCGACATCCTTGATATGCCACTCGAGCAGGACCCAGACAGATTGTTCACTCGACACTTGCTCGACAGTCAGCTTGAGCGAGATCCAAGCAGATTATTCACTTAACATCTCGCTCAAGAAAATATACATAAAACCTAGTTCCTACACCGTTAAGTATAAAAAAAATGTTTTCTGGAGAGGGACTTTACAATATTGTGGCAAGAATAGAGAGAAACCTTTTTTTGTGTGATCAGAGAGTCTTTGGGTGTATTGGGACTTAGGATTGAAGAGATTTTGTGATTACTCTCTTGTACTCCACCTTTGATACATAGTGAATTCATTTTGACTGACCTTGCCAATGTATGTAGACTTGTTTTAAGCTGAACCACTTAAATCTTAGTGTTTTGTGTGTGATTATTGGTTTTTCTTTTGTTTGGTTTCACTGTTATACTTCAAATTAGCACTGATAATCAATTGATCCCAACACCCCCATTCAATCCCACCACCGCTACTACAACCCTCCCACACTTCTCTACATTGCTTATTCCACTCCAGCTCTTCTACAGCCTACAACCTACATCTATAATGATACCATGTAAGAAAACTAGACTGATTATGCATGGCTATTATATTGATTTAAATAGTGAATACAAGAATAAAATTCAAGAGTACTACAAGTACAACTACGTATCAGCTATCTATGGAAAGTATAATCTACTATACAAGGAAATAACTAATTACAGAATGTACAAGAATACAAATACATAGAGCTGACATCAAGGCATATAAATATGTAGAGCTGGTATCAAGGCATAAAATTGGAAATATATCTTGACAACATCCTCTCTTTCTCTCTCTCAGAAGAGTTTAGCATACTAAAAAATGCTTTGAGACGTGTTTGATGTCGTCATCCCAACACCGGCTCTTGCACTATCTCTTGCTTCAGAGAGAGAGAGAGAGAGAGAGAACAAATTGAGGAAGTCTTTTGTTTGGCCTTATAAGAGAGAGAGAAAAGTATGTAAAAAATAGAGGGAAGACAGAATGGGAAGGGAGGGGAAAAGACTTGTGTTTAGCCTTCAAAGAGAGAACGGTGGCATGGCTTCTAGACCTGGTTTACCACGTTACGATGTGTTGTGGGGAGAATCATCCTCTGAATAAATTTTTCTCAATATAAATATTTCTACAAAAAACTGCCAAGTCAATTTGCTTTTAGTATTCATAAGTGGTAGAATCTTTTATACATATGATTTTATTCTCTATTATAAATTCTATCATCTTCATCTTCAATCATACTTATTGATATGATCATGCCACTCATTTTAAGTAACTATCTATAAAAGTGGTTGACATATGAATATACTTGAAATGCCTCCTATCAATGTATAAAACTAGAGATGAAATAGTCTAATATAAAGAGTAGTATTACTCTAATTCAAGTTTTACGCATAATAATACATATTGAGTATTAGTCTCCTTTTATCAGTTTTTTCTTTTTTGGTTCGAATTTCAAACTTTGAGTTTCAAAATCTTCACCATTTCAATAGCTGACACGTCAACATTTATAGTTATGTGTATAAAATTTTAAGTATAGATAACATTTTTCTAAAGAAAAATCTAGAAGTTTTTTTTTTTTTTACAATGCTTGAAATAGGGGAGGTGCAAATAAACCTTTGGTTTTTTGCTTCAAACTTTCAACACATTAATCTTATTATTTATTCTAGCCATAGGTGATCATTAGGCCCCTTAAATCTCTGTCTCCTTTCACACACACACACACACACATAAGAGAGAACAAATGGTTTATTCAAGTCTAATATATGAGAATCACTACAACATATATGACTTTTTGGGGTGCTATAATTTTGGATGCAAAAGGCTATATTGTTCATGTTACCGTCATTTCATTTTCAACAACCAAGACCTTGTAGCTAAAAGTTACAGTTTGTGGCGAATATTATAATCGCAAATAACTATAATGGAAAAAGTAATTCCAGCACATTTTATTTTTGTCTGTGGCAATGAAATTAAATCGTTGCAAAAGGCCATAAACGAAAAAATATATAATTTTTGGTGCATTTTTATTTTTTACAGCGACGTTGAATCGCCGCAAAAGGCCATAAACAGAAAAGTTTGATTATAACGTGTCTTTAGTCTTTTGCAACGACATTAAACCATCGCAAAAGTGCAAAATTGAAAATGAAAAATCCCCCAAAACATTGTGTTTTTCGTTCCCTATACTTTTCCCCCCTTCTTTCTTCTTTTCCAAGCCGATACCCTATTTTTCTCCTCTGAGTTTTCTCTTGCCCCTCCTCACGCCATCTGCCCACTGACGCATCGTCGCCGCCTCACTTAGCCTTTCTATTGCTCTTTTCCTTACCTAGATCTTAAAGTCTCTCTCTCTCTCTCTCTCTCTAAGACTATTCTAGTAATTAAGAAGAACAACCATCTTTCTATATCAATTAGTCTTTTTGGTTGTTGTCATTTTATTGTCAACTGTTTTGCATATTTAAGAATTTAAAAAGAGTCTGAGCCTTGTAAACTCTGCATGCGAAGAGGCTTGTCACTAATGGCTGCAAACGGAATTGTGAATTGTGAAAAAGATATATATTGTTGTAGTGAATTGTGATATGTATACTATGAAGATTATTTGTGATTTGGGAACTGTGTACTGAAGTGATAAGATAATTATGTAGTTGTGAATGTAAATGAGAGCCTCGCAAAGAGTTGGGATTGTTTTGTGGAATTTTGCACTGTGGTGGAGAGGATGTCATGATTTCCTGTTTTGTGTAGAACCTACGCTTACTATTCAATTGCCCATTTCTATTTATGACTGTAAAAGAAAAATACTAATAATTTAATGAGTTTAAATAACCTCATCCATCAAAAGTTATTTATTTATTTAGGTAACTCACAAAACAGAAGTGACACTAATTTAAAACATAAGTTGGTGTAGCACTAGAGGTCTAATTATGGAGTCTTCACTACATGCTCTTAGTTGCTATACAAGCTTGCTAACACTCGAACACACTTGAATTTCATATAGTATCTCTATTGCATTAGATGTCTATAAAAATAGATCTTTTAGATAGGACATTTCTTGATTGTGTCTGGTACATGTTAGTGTTTTGAAAACTAGTATTCAATTTATACAAGTATTACAATATTGAATATCAGACTATCATTGTGAATGTAGAGTCCTTATATTAAAAAGCTCATATGTTACTATCACCCTCAATGCAGGATTTTTTTGGATGGAAACTTATAGACAACAATCATTACAAATGCCAGCCTATCTATTTGTCCTTTCCTTGAGTTTTAGGAGTTTTCTTTATTTATTGTTGTAATTTTTATTTGTTAACATAGGTTTTTCTTTAATAAGCTTTTGCATTTGCTTTCTCATGTTTCTAAGTCTATGTCTTAGATTACATCTTTAATATGGTTTCATTTTTTCTTTTTTCTTAAATTTTGGTTTGAAATTTGGCATTGTGTAGTAACACAATTGTGTAATTGCTTTGTATATTGCAATATAAGGTAAAATGTGTGTGTGTGTGTGTTTTTTTTTTTGGCCGCAAATAAAGGCGACAAATCGCCATAAAAAAAATATGCGACCATATGTAACCCTGGTTTGTACAGTTTTGCATTAGGAAATGTGACTTTTTTGTGACAACGAATATTAATACCACAAATGTCCATTGTATTTGCGATGAAAATTTATCGCCATAAGATACCTTTGAAGACGCTTCTTACAAGGCTGCTTTGCGGGCATCGAAAATGTTGAAAATTCTAATTTGTGGTGAAATAAGATACTTTTTGCGACAATATTGAGTACATCAAATGGTTGTATTTCTTGTTGTGAATTGAGAGGTAGACAATTGCTCTACAATTTTTACAGAATTATCTATTACAATGTAATTATTTTTAACATTAAATTAAGATAAGTTTAATATAAATTAATATTTTAATAGATAATTATGCAAAACTAGTATAAGGTTTGTCTAGTATAACCTTGGTCTAGGAACAGAAATATTGAACTATTATTAGAGGGACTACGTATTTAAGCGCTGAATAGAGAAAAGGAAAGAACAAAGAAATTGGATGATATTTTCGTCGAAATATGGGAACCGAGTATTTCATAATCAATTTACACGTTAGTTAAAAGAATTGGGTTGACGAAGACTAGGTCGTTTGACTCCGACGTGGCCGGCGCGCACATCATGCTCCCGGAAACTGTCCAATACAATCCATAGTTGACATTGTCAACACTGCTCTCCCTCCGTTTCTTCTACAGTTCTACGTTCCTTCTGTCTTCATCCCTATTTGTTCTCATCTACAATTTATAACTGGTCTTGGCCAATGCTCTTAAATGGTCAGTCTTAAAATCTGCCGTACAAATTATTAAAAAAAAAAAAGGTTTTTTATATGTCTTTCTTATATATCATCAAATTAAAATCTCGTCTCACTTAAAGTTTTTGTTCTATTTCAAGAAATTAAATTCGAATATAAAATTCACGTTACATTATTTCTCTTTTAAATTATATAATTATCTCGTTACTGTAAACGGATCCCTCATACTCTCGTTACTGTTTAATGTAGCTAAATGTTTTTAAAAGAAAAACTCACTTGATTTAAAATTAAAAAAAAAATAGTTCTTTTATCCACTTCATCTTCCTCAATAATAAATAGGTTACACAGGCTTGTAAATTACTATGTTATGAATAAGAACATTTTCGTGTTGATATACTCTTTAATAAAAAGATGCAATTATTTATGATGGGAGAAGACAACTATATATTAAATACGAAAGACTGAATTGTGGTAGAGAGCAAGGGAAAAAGAGAGGCATCGATTAAAGATATGGTAACTGGGTTAGATGACATGGGGACGCTTTAGGGGAGTAAGAGTTTCATATTAAACTTATTATTAACTTCATTTATAGTAAATTTTATACTCCAAATTGTTGGGTTTGTAGAGCTTAATTTTATTGATGTCTCGATTTGAATTGATGATTCGATCCGACAAGAATGCGTTATGATTTTTTGTTAGATTTTTGCAATGAAAAAAAGCATCAAATAAAAAGTTCGCGCAACACTTGCTCGAGCGAAGCTTACACAGAGAGTTTGCTTGATACTTGCTCAACATTCTGCTCGAGTGAAGTTTTGACAAAGAGTTCGCTCAATGCGCTCTTGACATGCCGCTCTAGCAAAAAATGAAGAAAAGTGAAAATTAGGATTTCTGCTGTAGGACACTATAAATATATTCTTAATGAGGGTTCTGAGTGTTTTGAACAGTGAAATTTCGTCCCAAAGTGTATTGAGTGATTTTTTTACATAATAAAATTCTCTATAGCTTTGTGAACACAAACACATTTTCAAAATTTTTCTTTTAGCAAAAATTCATCGAACCTAAAATCGATGTGCGCATTATGTTGCGTAGTGGGCGGCTACCAATCTTTTTTTTGGTAGCCCTGTTGACTTTCTTTCCTCTTCTTTTCCTTTTAATCTTCCTTGAACGTTTGTACTTACTCTTTGTTATTAGTGAATGCTTGATTAGAAAAAAAAAATACTTTATCGAAATACGTTAATTTTATATCGTGTGATTATATGAAAGTAGTCTATAGTATTTCTCATTGATAATATATATTATACAGGGAGACAAAAATGCATTTACCATAATGAGATGAAATAGTTTGTAAAAAAAAAATACATGTTTAGATAGTGAGATGAGATAAGATAAGATAGAAAATTGTCATTGCAAGTGATGTGGACATTTATAGGACTGTTCATCTGGGCCGGATTTTATCCGGCCCGGATCTGGAACCCTGATAACCGGGTTCCGGTTACGGTTTTCGGCCCGGGTTAAACCCGGTTCCAAAAACCGGATTGCAAAACTCGGACCAATGCGGTCCGGGTACGGTTTAAAAACGTAAGGCAATGCGGTACCCATGTTTGGCAAAATAAAAACCGCATTCTGCCACTCTCTCTCTCTCTCTCTCTCTCTCGTTACGAACTAAACACTTCAAAGTTCAAACCCTAGCCTCCTTCATCGTGCCCACTGATCTCATGACGGCGTGACCCATCTCGTGACCCCATCGCCATCGTCGAATCACCATCATCGCCGATCGTCTTCACCGATCATCTTCATCTATTTCATCGCCGAGTCATCTCCTTTATTCTGACTCGAGTTCCAAAACCCTAGCCGTCGCCCGTTGTCTTTCACTTGTGGCTTCATCGTCCTCTCTCTCTCTCTCTCTCATGCCGAAACCTAGCTCGTGTCACTCTTCCTCTACCGATCGAAGATCTGTTCTTCATGGCCGTCGTCTTCTACCTTTCCATCTGTTTGGCTAGATCTTCTATGTTATTTTTGGGTTCTATTCGGTTTTTATTGTTTTGATTGTGGGTTTTTTGATGTATTATATTGATTCGATTTTTTGATTGTGGGTTTTTTGATTCGGTTTGTATTGTATTTTTCTTTCTTCTTTGTTTGTACTGTTTTTCGTTTGTTGATCGTAGGTTTGTTTTGATGATAATATAGTAATATGCTATCGATGATTCAGTAGTCGAAGATGGTTTGTTTTTGCTAGATCTACTCTGTTGCGATTTGCGAACATGGAGATTTTTTTTTTGTTCATCTGCATCTTTACAGACCTGCAGTTAGGTTATTTTGGGAAAAAAAACAAAACGGGTTCTATCCGGAACCCGGAATCCGGGTTTTGAAAAACCCGGATTCCTCCGGGTTTCGGCCCGTATTAGAACCGGGTTAACCCGGTGCGGGTTCCGGTCCGGATTTAAAATTTGGATTCCGGTCCGGGTACACCCAGATTTCCGGGTCGGAACCTGGATGAACAGCCCTAAACATTTATGTTGTGGGTGAAAAGAATTGTACTACACCAAGTATGAGAGTGGTCACGTATAAGGTTAAACAGCTTTTTTTTTTGTTTCAATCATTTTTTCTCAAATATTTTTTTTATACTCTTAACTATTTTTTTTTTTAAAAATTCATATAAGTACACTTTCTTAACAATTAAATAAAAAAACATATAATAAAAACAAAATATCATGACTTTTGTAGTGCTGCATGCAGCATTTTCCTTGGTGACAAACAAATTAAAGTCGTGGAAAAATGTTTCCCTTGCAGATAGGGTTACGTCATTAGCGATGATGTCACCGCCACTATGGCCCAAGAAAAACTTGACATTTGTTGGCCATGGAAAATCAATGATTTTTTTCATTAAAAAATACAAATGGTTACGAAGTCAAGTTTGTTTTGTTGTTTTTGTGGGGTTTGCATGCCCATGCTTTCCACAAGTCAAGAAAAACAAAATCAATGGAATACAAATGTTGTTGATCATTGCATAAGAAAGCCAAAAGGTTTAAAATGCTTGCCACAAATCTAGTAATCGATGGAAAATGAATAATTGTTTTCTCTTTCTTTCTCCTAGATTTCTTCTACTTCTAAATTCCTCGAAGCCATAATTAAACTAAAGAAACATAGATTATATTACTAGATTTAATACAAATATAGATTGATATATAAAAAGTACTATACATGAAGGGTTGTATCTCTTGATAATATAACAAAGAGAAATAATAGTTGCAGTTGTAAATACGTAAATGTGGTGTAATCAGTTTAAAAATAGTGAATAAAAAGAAATTAATTTTTTAATAGTAGATTCTACTCATTTTCAAAATAACTACATTGTGTATGCACACTCTATGATTGCATATAGAATTACTCTAATGCCATGATAGATCAGGGAAATTGGTGTTGTTACTCAATCTATGTTAGAGAACTGACTGGTTTACAAAAAGATCTTATAAAAATAAAATTAAAAAATTAACATAATTAAATAGGATATCTTAGATTTTTTTTTTATATAATAATATAGAAATGATAATTAAGACTTTTATAGCTTGATGTAACAGACCAAATCAGATTAAAATGTGAAATTATTTATTTCTAAGAGATCTATATATAATTCAAATAATATTTTTCAATATTTTTATATATCTATCTTGTGGAGAATTATTGGTGGTCCTTTTTCCATAAATAAGATGTCACAGACGCTTACATAATTAGGGTGATGATTGTATTCATTAATAATTGACATTATAACTGAACCTGAAATATATATTATACGCCAACTACAACATTAATAGCTCTCCAGTATACTACCGTGACTGACATGATCTAGTTTATGCTACAAACCTCTACCGAACTCACAGTTTAAGAGACAACATAACTCTATCTACGACAGTTAAAAAAAAACTCCATAATCCGTCTAAAATGGAGTAGATGATACATTCTATGGACAAAAGTCTAAGAGACAATGTGCTTTTTTGGTTTTTTATTATTCTAAAAAAGATAGTACATAAATTAAATATACATAGAAAAATAATGAATTACATCTTGGAAAGATAGATATATGCATTTTTAACTTTAGAATAAAAAAATTACAAACATAACAACTCTGATGGCGCCTGAGAGGCACGCGCCACTTTGGGAGTATGGCGGTCGTTCAAGTCTGAAGTCACTGGTGGCCCTAGACCTTAAAAAATCGCGCGTGGTGGCAGAATAGCAACCCTAGCGGAGGTGTGTGGGATTCATAGGCCAACTTTGAACTGCGTATGTGGCTCACGCACCACTCCATTAGGCAAAATTCTTTGCCTGTTTAAAGGATCGACGCCTTGGAAAGCTTGCGGTAGGGAGCGTGTTGGTTGCCAAACGCCAGAGAGTAACAAATTGGCCTTCCTCTATACTTAGCTCTAAAAAAACACTGAAAAGAAAAAGACAACAAGAAAATTAGAGAGAAGAGGGAGGAGGAATGAGGGAAGAGGGAGGAGCCGAGACCTCCTTCCCCTTTGCATAGTATCTCTTTTGTATTGGTTTCTAGATAGAAGGAAAAACATCTCTCTCTAAATTAGAGCCGACTCTCTCCTAATTTTTAAAATAAAACACATAAACAATCACATTAAAAAAATAAATTTGAACGACAGAATATCATTTTTCTTTTTCCTTTTCCTTATCCCGATCCAGACATCCAATTCAATCCATGAAATGGGAATAACCAATCAACAACAACTAGAGAGTTGTCGGACAGGACAGACAATTATGTCATAGCAGGTGAGGTGGAATAGGAAAAAAGTCTATTGTATTGGTCACAAACAAATTAGTGGAAAAATGTTTCCCTTGCAGAGAGGGTTACGTCATTTGATGACGAGAAAACGATGATGTCACCACTACTAAGTGCCCAAGAAAAACTTGCCATTTGTTGTCCAGGAAAAGTTAATGGTCTGTGTTTTTTTAAAAGGAAGATTAAAAAACAAATAAAATCATCAAGTCAATTTTGTTTTGTTTTTGTTGGGTTTGCCCATACTTTTGAACAACTCAAGAAAAACAAAATCAATGGAATGCCCATGTTGTTGACAGCTTAAGAAAGCCAATAGGTTTAAAATGTAGGATTTACGAGTTTCGTCACGTTTGGCACAAATTTGTATTAGCAAGAATCGATGGAATGAAAGTTTTTTTCTCTTTCTTTCACCTAGATTTCTCCTAGATTCCTCAAAGCTATAATTAAACTAAAGAAACATAGATTATATTTAGTGGTGGAACATGAATTTGTTTCGGGGTCGAGTGAAACTAAAAGTATAATAAGATATTTTTTATTCTATTTCTATACAATTTTTTTTTTTAACGGTATAGAACTATCAAATAGTAAGATATAATATAAAAATAAAATACGTTTAATACAATCTATATATTAAAAAAATATATCATATGTCAAGAACAATATATCATTGAAATAACAAAAAAATATAAATAAGTAATCTATAAGATCAAAATAATTTTAATTTTGTAAAAGGGGGCCAAATTAATTTTTTAAAGATAGGACCAATACAAGATAAAATTAATATTATCTTATTAAATCATAAAATATTAATATATATTAAATTTTTTTTTCAAACTTTTGGACGGGCCAATGGGCCTTAATAGGTCTGCCATTTATTATATTACGAGATTTAATACAGATAAAAAGTACCATCCATGAAGGGTTGTATCTCTTGATAATCTCATTAACATTGTTCCATCCATTTATAAAAGAAAAATATTTCAGTTATAAAGATATTTTATAAAAATTAATTTATAAATAGATGTGATTTGATTTAATACATTATCTTATAAAATAATTTTTTTTTTATAAAATAGATCTATTCTGTTAAATAAAATTACGTTAAATTATAAATTTAATAGTATGAAATTTTTTATAACTATAATACTTTTCTTATAAAAAGACCGAAACACGATGTGGGGAAACTTCACAAGGCTGACATAATTAGGGTGATGAGTCGATGACTAGAGCGGTCCATCGCAAGTACCAACTGAATTGTGGAAATGACCCTAACGGATGGATATAAAGTTGACACTGTCAACGTAACTTTTCTCCAGCTGCCTTTGTTTCTTTCTTTCGCAGAGCCCACATGTACCTTTCACAAAACAAAAACTAGAGCCTTTAAATGCAAATTTATTTCACAAAAAAATATATATAATTTTTAATTAACTAATTTATTTATAAACCCAAAGAAAAATTATCTTCACATAACACCAGAATAAATTAGCGTATTATAAAAAGGTTACTAGATTACATTTTCTTTTAATGTCTTTGAGCACTGGGAACCAGCAAGTTGTGCATTGGAATTATTTACATTGATGAACTGACCATACTAAAAAAAAAAATGTTTATTTAATTTTAGTTATTTTTTTTTTATGAAAATAACTATTTTTTGTTAAAATATTTATAATCTCGTCACAAATAATTATCCTCATCGTAAATAATTTTTTTTATAAATAATCATTTTCTTGTAATGTGAATTGAAAATTCTGGATTGAATCATTTATTGGAGTCTGAAAATGAGAGCATTCAACTCGGCATAAAATGAGAAGATCGTGAATCTGCATGGAGTTTTGAACATGATGGCTCTTAATTAATCGAAAATAAAAAATAAGGAACATAATTTTTTTTTTATAATTGTGCAACGTAAGCGAATTGCGTAAATTAAGGACGTTGCTTGTTGGAAATATTCTGATTTCTTGCCTTAAAAACATTAACATAATTATGTGTGATAACTCATAATTAATACGGATCCCCCCTCTAGATTGCTTAAGTAATCATATGACTCAAAAGGATGATGAAATTATATAGGGTGGTTACACAAAACTAAATTATGTCATTTATCTTTTCTTATATAATCATTACAATTTTATCAAATTTTCACATAAAATATAATAAACAATTCAACTATTTCAAATTTCAAAACAAAATTAATCTTAAAAAATTTATTATAAAAATATTTTATTTAATTTTTAGCAAAATATCTCATCACATATGAACTGTATAACCAAATGAGGCATAAATGTACCCAAGAAAATTTCCAATTAGAATTTCTAATCTAGTGAATACAAAGAGTCTTTCTATTTGGAGTTCTTACACCACTTGCCAGCGTATTTCTATTTGGAGTTTTTTTTTTGTTCCTTCCCTTCTTCTTCTAAATGCGCATTGAAACAATCCCTCTTTGATTGGTGGCTTGAAACCTGTTAAAAAAGTGCCATTTCAGACTGTTTGCTCGAGCTATGGACATGCTGCATAAGCGACCCTTAAACAAATTGTTCGTTTGACATCTCCTTGATATGCTGCTTGAGCGGGATCCAGACATTGTTTGGTTGACAGTCAGCTCAAGAGAGAACTAAGCGAATTGTTCACTCTACACTTGCTCAACAGCCAGCTCAAAAAAGTGCTAGATAGATTGTTTACTCGAGGTTTGCTCGACATCTTGCTTGAGCGTATATTCACAAAACCTAGCACCTGTGTTTTTTGGAGAAGGAATGTACAATATTGCAGCCAGAATAGAGAAAAACCTCTTTTTGTGTGATCAGTGAGTCTTTTGGTGTATTGAGACTTGGGATTGAGGAGATTTCATGATTACTCTCTTTCACTCCACTTTTGATGCATAATAAATTTATTGAAACCAACCTTGCCAATGGACATAGGCCTATTCTAAGCCGAATCACTTAAGTCTTAATGTTCTGTTTGTGTGATTGTCGATTTTTCTATTATATGCTTCCGTTATTATATTTCAAATTAGCAATTGATAACTAGTTTAATCCTAAAAAATTGGTATCAAAGCACCAGGCTCTATAGAAGATATTGAGGGATGGCTATGGAAAAGTTTGAAGTAGAAGTTTGTTGGTTAGAATAGTTTCATTCTATGGTACATCAAGATGAAGGCTGTGCTACGATAACAAGGTTTGTCAAAGGTTTTGGATCGGAAGGTGTCAGATGAATCTCCTATACCGACATGGGAAGATGAACAAAAAGCACAGTGTTATTTTGTTGTTACTATTTGATGGAGGTTTGTGAGAGTTTTCTGATGAAGAGACCGATGTAGGTCTTTAGAAGAAACTTGAGATTTTTTATATGAAGAAGTCGCTCACAAACCGGTTGTATCTAATGCAACGGTTATACACTCTCAAAATGAATGAAGATACTCCTATCTTTGAATATCTAGATGAATTTAATAAAATTATTATGGATATGAGGAATTTTGGCATTAAGCTTGAAGAAGAAGATCAAGCTTTAATTGTTTTGTGTTCGGTGCCTATGTCATTTAATAATTTTGTGAACTTGATGTCATATGGTAGAGATACTATCTCCTTGACAAATGTGAAATCTGATTTGAATTCTAAGGAGTTAAGAACTAAGTTGAGTTTGAAGGGCATGGATTATCAAGCTAGTGGGTTGTTGGTTAAAGGTTCCTCTAGCAGGAGTAGATCCAATGAAAGAGGTTTAGAGAATGGTAGAGGTAAATCTAGCGTCATTACTATCATAAGTTCGATCATTATAAAAATGAGTGTTCTAGACTAAAAAATAAGAAAGAAGGTACTATTTCCGCTAATGTCGTTAGCATTACTAATGATAAGTCTAACAACACGGATAGTCTTAGTAATTAGCGACTCTAATAGTCACTTTGGTGACAAGTGGGTTATGTATTCAACTTGTTCGTTTTATATGTGTCCCAAAAGAGATTGGTTCACTTCCTATGAACTAGTCAACGGTGGTTCAGTTCTGATGGTGAATGATATGGCCTGTAAGATTGTTAGAATTGGTTTAGTAAGGATTATGGTGTTTGATGGGATTGTCAGAACTTTATCTAACATTTGACATATCTCAGATTTGAAAAAAAATCTTATTTCTTTGGGCATTCTTGATTCTTTGGGTTTTCGGTACATTGGTGAAGGTTGAGTTATTAGAGTCAATAAAGGCCCTATGGTTGTAATGAAAGGAGATAAGACTGACGTTCTTATTTCCTTCAAGGCAGTATAGTGACAGGTGCAACTGTTGTATTTATTTCTGATAATCCAAACTTAGACATTATTCATTTATGGCATATGCGTTTGGGTCATATGAGTGAAAAAGGAATGTTTATTCTGAGTAAGCAGGGTTGGTTGTGTGATCAGAAGATAGGGAAAATGGAATTTTGTGAACATTATGTCTTTGGGAAACAATATAGAGTTCAGTTTACTACAGGTGTTCATAGAACCAAAAGTACTGTGGACTATATTCATTCTGATCTTTGGGGTCCATCTTCTGCTCCATCAATAGGTGGTACTCAGTATCTACTCACATTAATAGATGATTATTCAAGAAAGGTCTGGGTTTATTTTCCAAAACAAAAAAGTGATGTATTTGTTAACTTTAAATAGTGGAAGGTTTTGATTAAAAATCAAATAAGCAAGAAGGTAAAACGACTTTGAACTGACAATGGAATGGAATTTTGTGGAGGTGAGTTTGATGAAGTTTGCAAAGATGAAGGTATTTTCGGGCACCGTACAGTGGAGTAGCTGAACAAATGAATAGGTCTCTCTTCGAGAGAGCTTGTAGTATGATTTCGAATACCAGCTTATCTAAATATTTTTGGGCTGAAGCAGTCAACACAACTTGCTATTTGGTTATCTGTTCTCCAACCATAGCTATTGAATTGAATTCTCCAAATGAGGTATGGTTTGGAACTCCTACTGATTATTCAAATTTGAGAATTTTTTGTTGTCCTACATATTTTCATATTAATGAAGGAATACTTGAGCCAAGGGCAAAGAAAGCCATATTCACTGGATATGCCAGTGGGTTGAAAGGATTGAGATTGTTGTGTACTGACCCTAAATCACCAAATTTTGTAATTAGCAGCGATGTTGTAGTTGATAAACAATCCATACTTAATCCAAGAAAGAAGTTTACTATTTCCATAGGTGAAGAGTAGGGTAATGGCAATAAGGTGGAGTTGTAGGTTGAAGCTTCACAAGGGGTGCCAGGCAGCACTCAAGATCATGCTATTGATGATAAGCATGATTCTAATTCTGATAAAGGCGCACAGGGTGAATAAGTCTATAGTATAGCTACTGGTAGACAAATGGGGCAAATCAGGCTACCTCAAATATATGCTCATGTAACCATGGTGATGTATGCACTTACTATGGTAGCGGACAATGATGGTTTGGAGCTTCCACTTAATCAGAAGTTGTCAAGAGTAAGGAGTCTGCAAAGTGGTGCGCAGAGGTGACTGAAGAGACTGAGTCTCTTCATAAGACCCAAAATTGGGCGTTGGTTAAATTGCATAGAAGACAAAGACTATTGGGAACAAATGGGTATTCAAGAGAAAAGAAGAAATTTAGGGTGTTGCAGATGCAAGGTATAAGGCACGTTTAGTTGCAAAGGACTACAGTCAGAGAGAAGGTGTGGACTTCAATGAAGTTTTCTCTCCAATTGTGAAACACATCTCAATCCGCATGTTGTTTGCCATGGTTGCTTTGTATGATCTAGGGTTACAACAAATTGACATTAAAACAACTTTTCTACACGGTGAACTTGAAGAGACCATCTATATGGTATATGGCTAATCCGGAAAAGACTCATTGGCAAGCTGTGAAATTGACACTCGGGTGTTTGAATCGCATTTCGAATTTTGGCTTAGTCTATGATAAAGAATCTGATTTCAGTTCAAGGGTCGTTAGTTATGTTGATTCTAATTATGCTGGGGACTTATACAAACAAAAATCTTTGACAGGGTATACTTTCACCTTGTGTGGCTTTGCTATTAGTTGAAAAGCAATGCTACAATCTACTGTTGCTTTATCAATTACAGAAGCATTGAAAGAGGCCATTTGGTTGAATGGTTTGATCAGTGACTTTGGACTATAGCAAGATGGGATCTCTGTGTTTTGTGACAGTCAGAGTGCAATACATTTGATCAAAAATCAAATGTATCAAGAGAGAACCAAGCACATTAATGTCAAGTATTATTTTCTTCGAAAGGTTGTTATAGAAGGTGTGATGGCAATTCAAAAAATTGTTATCACTCAAAATCCTGTAGATATGATGATGAAGCCAATTCCTGTATACAAGTTCAACCTTTGTTTGGACTTGATTGGTGTTTGAGGTTTGTGATTCCCTTAGGGAATTTGATGGAAGGGGTCGGCTCTTGGTATAATGGATTTTGTTTAGGTTTGACGAAATTCAAGTTAAGGTGGAGATTTGTTGAATGGTGGCTTGGTTCCTATTGAAAAAGCGCTATTCCAAACTGTTTACTTGAGCTACGGACATGCAGCTCAAGTCAGACAGATTGTTCATTCGACATTCTCGATATGCCACTCGAGCAGGACCTAGACAGATTGTTCGCTCGACAGTTAGCTCGAGCGAGAGCCAAGCAAATTATTTGCTCGATATCTCGCTCAATAAAATATACATAAAACCTAGTTCCTGCGCCATTAAGTATAAAAAAATGTTTTTTGGAGAGGGACTTTACAATATTGAGGCCAGAACAGAGAGAAACCTCTTTTTGTGTGATCAGTGAGTCTTAGGTGTAATGGGACTTGGGATTGAGGAGATTTTGTGATTACTTTCTTGTACTCCACCTTTAATACATAGTGAATTCATTGAGACTAACCTCAACAATAGACGTAGGCTTGTTTTAAGCCAAACCATTTAAATCTTAGTGTTTTGTGTGTGATTATTGGTTTTTCTTTTGTTTGGTTTCACTGTTATACTTCAAATTAGCATTGATAATCAATTAATCCCAACACCCCCATGCAATCCCACCACCGTTGCTATAACCCTCCCACACTTCTCCACACTGCATATTCTGCCCCAGCTCTTCTACAACCTACAACCTACATCTACAATGATACCTTGTACAGAAAACCAGACTGATTATGCATGGCTATTGTATTGGTTTAAATAGTCAATACAAGAATAAAATTCAAGAGTACAAGTACAACTACGTATCAGCTATCTATGGAAAGTATAATATGCTATACAAAGAAATAACTAATTATAGAATGTACAAGAATATAAATACATAGAGCTGGTATCAAGGCATATAAATACATAGAGCTAGTATCAAGGCATAAAAAGGGGAATATATCTTGACAACATCCTCTCTTTCTCTCTCTAACAAGAGTGTAGCATACTAAAAAACGCTCTAAGACGTGTTTGATTATTCAAGAAAGGTCTGGGTTTATTTTCCAAAACAAAAGAGCGATGTATTTGTTAACTTTAAATAGTGGAAGGTTTTGATTAAAAATTAGAGAAGCAAGAAGGTAAAACAACTTTGAACTGAGAATGGAATGGAATTTTGTGGAGGTGAGTTTGATGAATTTTGCAAAGGTGAAGGTATTTTCGGGCACCGTACAATGGAGTAGCTGAACGGATGAATAGGACTCTCTTCAAGAGAGCTTGCAGTATGATTTCGAATACCAGCTGCGCACAGGGTGAACAAAACTACAGTATAGCCACTGGTAGACAAAGGAGGCAAATCAGGCTACCTCAAATATATGCTCATGCAACCATGGTGATGTATGCACTTATTATGGTATACGACATTGATGGTTAGGAGCTTCGACTTATTCAAAAGCTGTCAAGAGCAAGGAGTCTGCAAAGTGGTGTGCAACGATGACTAAAGAGACTGAGTCTCTTCATAAGACCCAAAATTGGGTGTTGGTTAAGTTTCATAGAAGACAAAGACTGCTGGGAACAAATGGGTATTCAAGAGAAAAGAAGAAATTTAGGGTGTTGCAGATGCAAGGTACAAGGCAGGTTTTGGTGCAAAGGGCTACAGTCAGAGAGAAGGTGTAGACTTCAATGAATTTTTCTCTCTAATTGTGAAACACATCTCAATCTACATGTTGTTTGCCATGGTTGCTTTGTATGATCTAGGGTTATAACAAATTGATATTAAAACAGCTTTTCTGCGCGGTGAACTTAAAGAGACCATCTATATGCATCAACTAAAGGGATTCATTGTTGAAGGTAAATAAGATCACGTATGTAAGTTGAAGAAATTATTATATGGTTTGAAGTAATCTCCGAGGCAATATTATAATCGCTTTGATGCTTTTATGATTAATCATGGATATTTGATAAGTAACTATGATACTTGTGTTTACCACATATAGTTGTCTGATAGGTCTTTTATTTATTTGCTACTATATGTTGATGACATGCTCATTGCTGCCAAAGGAATGTTAGATGTTGTTTGTTGAAACTTAACTTAGTAATGAGGTTGAAATGAAAGATTTAGGCACTGCAAAAAAATATTTTGGGATGAAAATCCATAGAGATAAGAGAAAGTTGGAAAGTTGTACTTGTCCTAGAGAAAGTACATTGAGAAAGTTCTCGAGAGATTTGGAATCTCTAATTCAAAGCCAGTGAGTACACCACTTGCTACACACTTTACACTTTCAGCATCCCTATCTTCTCAGACTGACAAAGAGGAACAATTTATGTCAAGTCATATTCTAGTGCAGTGGGTAGTATTATGAATGCAATAGTTTGCACTGGTCCAGACATTTCACAAGCAGTGAGCATTGTTAGTAGGTATATGGCTAATCCGGATAAGACTCATTGGCAGGCTGTGAAATTGAGACTCAGGTGTTTGAATGACATTTCAAAATTTGGCTTAGTCTATGATAAAGAAGCTGATTTCAGTTCAAGGGTTGTTGGTTATGTTGATTCTAATTATGCTGGGGACTTATACAAACAAAAATCTTTGACAGGGTATACTTTCACCATGTGTAGCTCTGCTATTAGTTGGAAAGCAATGCTATAATCTACTGTTGCGTTATCAACTACAGAAGCAGAATATATGATAGCAATAGAAGCAGTGAAGGAGGCCATTTGGTTGAAAGGATTGATCAGTGACTTTGGACTATAGCAAGATGGGAACTCTATGTTTTGTGACAGTCAAAGCGCAATACATTTGACCAAAAATCAAATGTATCAAGTGAGAACCAAGCACATTAATGTCAGGTATTATTTTATTCAAAAGGTTGTTATAGAAGGTGTGATGGCAATTCAAAAGATTGCTATCACTGAGAATCTAGTAGATATGATGATGAAGCCAATTCCTGTATACAAGTTCAACCTTTGTTTGGACTTGATTGGTGTTTGAGGTTTGTGATTCCCTTAGGGGATTTGATGAAAGGTGGGCTCTTGGTATAATGGATTTTGTTTAGGTTTGACGAAATTCAAGTTAAGGTAGAGATTTGTTGAATGGTGACTTGGTTCCTATTGAAAAAGCAATATTCCAAACTGTTCGCTCGAGCCACGGACATGCCGCTCAAGTCAGACAGATTGTTCATTCGACATCCTTGATATGCCACTCGAGCAGGACCCAGACAGATTGTTCACTCGACACTTGCTCGACAGTCAGCTTGAGCGAGATCCAAGCAGATTATTCACTTAACATCTCGCTCAAGAAAATATACATAAAACCTAGTTCCTACACCGTTAAGTATAAAAAAAATGTTTTCTGGAGAGGGACTTTACAATATTGTGGCAAGAATAGAGAGAAACCTTTTTTTGTGTGATCAGAGAGTCTTTGGGTGTATTGGGACTTAGGATTGAAGAGATTTTGTGATTACTCTCTTGTACTCCACCTTTGATACATAGTGAATTCATTTTGACTGACCTTGCCAATGTATGTAGACTTGTTTTAAGCTGAACCACTTAAATCTTAGTGTTTTGTGTGTGATTATTGGTTTTTCTTTTGTTTGGTTTCACTGTTATACTTCAAATTAGCACTGATAATCAATTGATCCCAACACCCCCATTCAATCCCACCACCGCTACTACAACCCTCCCACACTTCTCTACATTGCTTATTCCACTCCAGCTCTTCTACAGCCTACAACCTACATCTATAATGATACCATGTAAGAAAACTAGACTGATTATGCATGGCTATTATATTGATTTAAATAGTGAATACAAGAATAAAATTCAAGAGTACTACAAGTACAACTACGTATCAGCTATCTATGGAAAGTATAATCTACTATACAAGGAAATAACTAATTACAGAATGTACAAGAATACAAATACATAGAGCTGACATCAAGGCATATAAATATGTAGAGCTGGTATCAAGGCATAAAATTGGAAATATATCTTGACAACATCCTCTCTTTCTCTCTCTCAGAAGAGTTTAGCATACTAAAAAATGCTTTGAGACGTGTTTGATGTCGTCATCCCAACACCGGCTCTTGCACTATCTCTTGCTTCAGAGAGAGAGAGAGAGAGAGAGAACAAATTGAGGAAGTCTTTTGTTTGGCCTTATAAGAGAGAGAGAAAAGTATGTAAAAAATAGAGGGAAGACAGAATGGGAAGGGAGGGGAAAAGACTTGTGTTTAGCCTTCAAAGAGAGAACGGTGGCATGGCTTCTAGACCTGGTTTACCACGTTACGATGTGTTGTGGGGAGAATCATCCTCTGAATAAATTTTTCTCAATATAAATATTTCTACAAAAAACTGCCAAGTCAATTTGCTTTTAGTATTCATAAGTGGTAGAATCTTTTATACATATGATTTTATTCTCTATTATAAATTCTATCATCTTCATCTTCAATCATACTTATTGATATGATCATGCCACTCATTTTAAGTAACTATCTATAAAAGTGGTTGACATATGAATATACTTGAAATGCCTCCTATCAATGTATAAAACTAGAGATGAAATAGTCTAATATAAAGAGTAGTATTACTCTAATTCAAGTTTTACGCATAATAATACATATTGAGTATTAGTCTCCTTTTATCAGTTTTTTCTTTTTTGGTTCGAATTTCAAACTTTGAGTTTCAAAATCTTCACCATTTCAATAGCTGACACGTCAACATTTATAGTTATGTGTATAAAATTTTAAGTATAGATAACATTTTTCTAAAGAAAAATCTAGAAGTTTTTTTTTTTTTTACAATGCTTGAAATAGGGGAGGTGCAAATAAACCTTTGGTTTTTTGCTTCAAACTTTCAACACATTAATCTTATTATTTATTCTAGCCATAGGTGATCATTAGGCCCCTTAAATCTCTGTCTCCTTTCACACACACACACACACACATAAGAGAGAACAAATGGTTTATTCAAGTCTAATATATGAGAATCACTACAACATATATGACTTTTTGGGGTGCTATAATTTTGGATGCAAAAGGCTATATTGTTCATGTTACCGTCATTTCATTTTCAACAACCAAGACCTTGTAGCTAAAAGTTACAGTTTGTGGCGAATATTATAATCGCAAATAACTATAATGGAAAAAGTAATTCCAGCACATTTTATTTTTGTCTGTGGCAATGAAATTAAATCGTTGCAAAAGGCCATAAACGAAAAAATATATAATTTTTGGTGCATTTTTATTTTTTACAGCGACGTTGAATCGCCGCAAAAGGCCATAAACAGAAAAGTTTGATTATAACGTGTCTTTAGTCTTTTGCAACGACATTAAACCATCGCAAAAGTGCAAAATTGAAAATGAAAAATCCCCCAAAACATTGTGTTTTTCGTTCCCTATACTTTTCCCCCCTTCTTTCTTCTTTTCCAAGCCGATACCCTATTTTTCTCCTCTGAGTTTTCTCTTGCCCCTCCTCACGCCATCTGCCCACTGACGCATCGTCGCCGCCTCACTTAGCCTTTCTATTGCTCTTTTCCTTACCTAGATCTTAAAGTCTCTCTCTCTCTCTCTCTCTCTAAGACTATTCTAGTAATTAAGAAGAACAACCATCTTTCTATATCAATTAGTCTTTTTGGTTGTTGTCATTTTATTGTCAACTGTTTTGCATATTTAAGAATTTAAAAAGAGTCTGAGCCTTGTAAACTCTGCATGCGAAGAGGCTTGTCACTAATGGCTGCAAACGGAATTGTGAATTGTGAAAAAGATATATATTGTTGTAGTGAATTGTGATATGTATACTATGAAGATTATTTGTGATTTGGGAACTGTGTACTGAAGTGATAAGATAATTATGTAGTTGTGAATGTAAATGAGAGCCTCGCAAAGAGTTGGGATTGTTTTGTGGAATTTTGCACTGTGGTGGAGAGGATGTCATGATTTCCTGTTTTGTGTAGAACCTACGCTTACTATTCAATTGCCCATTTCTATTTATGACTGTAAAAGAAAAATACTAATAATTTAATGAGTTTAAATAACCTCATCCATCAAAAGTTATTTATTTATTTAGGTAACTCACAAAACAGAAGTGACACTAATTTAAAACATAAGTTGGTGTAGCACTAGAGGTCTAATTATGGAGTCTTCACTACATGCTCTTAGTTGCTATACAAGCTTGCTAACACTCGAACACACTTGAATTTCATATAGTATCTCTATTGCATTAGATGTCTATAAAAATAGATCTTTTAGATAGGACATTTCTTGATTGTGTCTGGTACATGTTAGTGTTTTGAAAACTAGTATTCAATTTATACAAGTATTACAATATTGAATATCAGACTATCATTGTGAATGTAGAGTCCTTATATTAAAAAGCTCATATGTTACTATCACCCTCAATGCAGGATTTTTTTGGATGGAAACTTATAGACAACAATCATTACAAATGCCAGCCTATCTATTTGTCCTTTCCTTGAGTTTTAGGAGTTTTCTTTATTTATTGTTGTAATTTTTATTTGTTAACATAGGTTTTTCTTTAATAAGCTTTTGCATTTGCTTTCTCATGTTTCTAAGTCTATGTCTTAGATTACATCTTTAATATGGTTTCATTTTTTCTTTTTTCTTAAATTTTGGTTTGAAATTTGGCATTGTGTAGTAACACAATTGTGTAATTGCTTTGTATATTGCAATATAAGGTAAAATGTGTGTGTGTGTGTGTTTTTTTTTTTGGCCGCAAATAAAGGCGACAAATCGCCATAAAAAAAATATGCGACCATATGTAACCCTGGTTTGTACAGTTTTGCATTAGGAAATGTGACTTTTTTGTGACAACGAATATTAATACCACAAATGTCCATTGTATTTGCGATGAAAATTTATCGCCATAAGATACCTTTGAAGACGCTTCTTACAAGGCTGCTTTGCGGGCATCGAAAATGTTGAAAATTCTAATTTGTGGTGAAATAAGATACTTTTTGCGACAATATTGAGTACATCAAATGGTTGTATTTCTTGTTGTGAATTGAGAGGTAGACAATTGCTCTACAATTTTTACAGAATTATCTATTACAATGTAATTATTTTTAACATTAAATTAAGATAAGTTTAATATAAATTAATATTTTAATAGATAATTATGCAAAACTAGTATAAGGTTTGTCTAGTATAACCTTGGTCTAGGAACAGAAATATTGAACTATTATTAGAGGGACTACGTATTTAAGCGCTGAATAGAGAAAAGGAAAGAACAAAGAAATTGGATGATATTTTCGTCGAAATATGGGAACCGAGTATTTCATAATCAATTTACACGTTAGTTAAAAGAATTGGGTTGACGAAGACTAGGTCGTTTGACTCCGACGTGGCCGGCGCGCACATCATGCTCCCGGAAACTGTCCAATACAATCCATAGTTGACATTGTCAACACTGCTCTCCCTCCGTTTCTTCTACAGTTCTACGTTCCTTCTGTCTTCATCCCTATTTGTTCTCATCTACAATTTATAACTGGTCTTGGCCAATGCTCTTAAATGGTCAGTCTTAAAATCTGCCGTACAAATTATTAAAAAAAAAAAAGGTTTTTTATATGTCTTTCTTATATATCATCAAATTAAAATCTCGTCTCACTTAAAGTTTTTGTTCTATTTCAAGAAATTAAATTCGAATATAAAATTCACGTTACATTATTTCTCTTTTAAATTATATAATTATCTCGTTACTGTAAACGGATCCCTCATACTCTCGTTACTGTTTAATGTAGCTAAATGTTTTTAAAAGAAAAACTCACTTGATTTAAAATTAAAAAAAAAATAGTTCTTTTATCCACTTCATCTTCCTCAATAATAAATAGGTTACACAGGCTTGTAAATTACTATGTTATGAATAAGAACATTTTCGTGTTGATATACTCTTTAATAAAAAGATGCAATTATTTATGATGGGAGAAGACAACTATATATTAAATACGAAAGACTGAATTGTGGTAGAGAGCAAGGGAAAAAGAGAGGCATCGATTAAAGATATGGTAACTGGGTTAGATGACATGGGGACGCTTTAGGGGAGTAAGAGTTTCATATTAAACTTATTATTAACTTCATTTATAGTAAATTTTATACTCCAAATTGTTGGGTTTGTAGAGCTTAATTTTATTGATGTCTCGATTTGAATTGATGATTCGATCCGACAAGAATGCGTTATGATTTTTTGTTAGATTTTTGCAATGAAAAAAAGCATCAAATAAAAAGTTCGCGCAACACTTGCTCGAGCGAAGCTTACACAGAGAGTTTGCTTGATACTTGCTCAACATTCTGCTCGAGTGAAGTTTTGACAAAGAGTTCGCTCAATGCGCTCTTGACATGCCGCTCTAGCAAAAAATGAAGAAAAGTGAAAATTAGGATTTCTGCTGTAGGACACTATAAATATATTCTTAATGAGGGTTCTGAGTGTTTTGAACAGTGAAATTTCGTCCCAAAGTGTATTGAGTGATTTTTTTACATAATAAAATTCTCTATAGCTTTGTGAACACAAACACATTTTCAAAATTTTTCTTTTAGCAAAAATTCATCGAACCTAAAATCGATGTGCGCATTATGTTGCGTAGTGGGCGGCTACCAATCTTTTTTTTGGTAGCCCTGTTGACTTTCTTTCCTCTTCTTTTCCTTTTAATCTTCCTTGAACGTTTGTACTTACTCTTTGTTATTAGTGAATGCTTGATTAGAAAAAAAAAATACTTTATCGAAATACGTTAATTTTATATCGTGTGATTATATGAAAGTAGTCTATAGTATTTCTCATTGATAATATATATTATACAGGGAGACAAAAATGCATTTACCATAATGAGATGAAATAGTTTGTAAAAAAAAAATACATGTTTAGATAGTGAGATGAGATAAGATAAGATAGAAAATTGTCATTGCAAGTGATGTGGACATTTATAGGACTGTTCATCTGGGCCGGATTTTATCCGGCCCGGATCTGGAACCCTGATAACCGGGTTCCGGTTACGGTTTTCGGCCCGGGTTAAACCCGGTTCCAAAAACCGGATTGCAAAACTCGGACCAATGCGGTCCGGGTACGGTTTAAAAACGTAAGGCAATGCGGTACCCATGTTTGGCAAAATAAAAACCGCATTCTGCCACTCTCTCTCTCTCTCTCTCTCTCTCGTTACGAACTAAACACTTCAAAGTTCAAACCCTAGCCTCCTTCATCGTGCCCACTGATCTCATGACGGCGTGACCCATCTCGTGACCCCATCGCCATCGTCGAATCACCATCATCGCCGATCGTCTTCACCGATCATCTTCATCTATTTCATCGCCGAGTCATCTCCTTTATTCTGACTCGAGTTCCAAAACCCTAGCCGTCGCCCGTTGTCTTTCACTTGTGGCTTCATCGTCCTCTCTCTCTCTCTCTCTCATGCCGAAACCTAGCTCGTGTCACTCTTCCTCTACCGATCGAAGATCTGTTCTTCATGGCCGTCGTCTTCTACCTTTCCATCTGTTTGGCTAGATCTTCTATGTTATTTTTGGGTTCTATTCGGTTTTTATTGTTTTGATTGTGGGTTTTTTGATGTATTATATTGATTCGATTTTTTGATTGTGGGTTTTTTGATTCGGTTTGTATTGTATTTTTCTTTCTTCTTTGTTTGTACTGTTTTTCGTTTGTTGATCGTAGGTTTGTTTTGATGATAATATAGTAATATGCTATCGATGATTCAGTAGTCGAAGATGGTTTGTTTTTGCTAGATCTACTCTGTTGCGATTTGCGAACATGGAGATTTTTTTTTTGTTCATCTGCATCTTTACAGACCTGCAGTTAGGTTATTTTGGGAAAAAAAACAAAACGGGTTCTATCCGGAACCCGGAATCCGGGTTTTGAAAAACCCGGATTCCTCCGGGTTTCGGCCCGTATTAGAACCGGGTTAACCCGGTGCGGGTTCCGGTCCGGATTTAAAATTTGGATTCCGGTCCGGGTACACCCAGATTTCCGGGTCGGAACCTGGATGAACAGCCCTAAACATTTATGTTGTGGGTGAAAAGAATTGTACTACACCAAGTATGAGAGTGGTCACGTATAAGGTTAAACAGCTTTTTTTTTTGTTTCAATCATTTTTTCTCAAATATTTTTTTTATACTCTTAACTATTTTTTTTTTTAAAAATTCATATAAGTACACTTTCTTAACAATTAAATAAAAAAACATATAATAAAAACAAAATATCATGACTTTTGTAGTGCTGCATGCAGCATTTTCCTTGGTGACAAACAAATTAAAGTCGTGGAAAAATGTTTCCCTTGCAGATAGGGTTACGTCATTAGCGATGATGTCACCGCCACTATGGCCCAAGAAAAACTTGACATTTGTTGGCCATGGAAAATCAATGATTTTTTTCATTAAAAAATACAAATGGTTACGAAGTCAAGTTTGTTTTGTTGTTTTTGTGGGGTTTGCATGCCCATGCTTTCCACAAGTCAAGAAAAACAAAATCAATGGAATACAAATGTTGTTGATCATTGCATAAGAAAGCCAAAAGGTTTAAAATGCTTGCCACAAATCTAGTAATCGATGGAAAATGAATAATTGTTTTCTCTTTCTTTCTCCTAGATTTCTTCTACTTCTAAATTCCTCGAAGCCATAATTAAACTAAAGAAACATAGATTATATTACTAGATTTAATACAAATATAGATTGATATATAAAAAGTACTATACATGAAGGGTTGTATCTCTTGATAATATAACAAAGAGAAATAATAGTTGCAGTTGTAAATACGTAAATGTGGTGTAATCAGTTTAAAAATAGTGAATAAAAAGAAATTAATTTTTTAATAGTAGATTCTACTCATTTTCAAAATAACTACATTGTGTATGCACACTCTATGATTGCATATAGAATTACTCTAATGCCATGATAGATCAGGGAAATTGGTGTTGTTACTCAATCTATGTTAGAGAACTGACTGGTTTACAAAAAGATCTTATAAAAATAAAATTAAAAAATTAACATAATTAAATAGGATATCTTAGATTTTTTTTTTATATAATAATATAGAAATGATAATTAAGACTTTTATAGCTTGATGTAACAGACCAAATCAGATTAAAATGTGAAATTATTTATTTCTAAGAGATCTATATATAATTCAAATAATATTTTTCAATATTTTTATATATCTATCTTGTGGAGAATTATTGGTGGTCCTTTTTCCATAAATAAGATGTCACAGACGCTTACATAATTAGGGTGATGATTGTATTCATTAATAATTGACATTATAACTGAACCTGAAATATATATTATACGCCAACTACAACATTAATAGCTCTCCAGTATACTACCGTGACTGACATGATCTAGTTTATGCTACAAACCTCTACCGAACTCACAGTTTAAGAGACAACATAACTCTATCTACGACAGTTAAAAAAAAACTCCATAATCCGTCTAAAATGGAGTAGATGATACATTCTATGGACAAAAGTCTAAGAGACAATGTGCTTTTTTGGTTTTTTATTATTCTAAAAAAGATAGTACATAAATTAAATATACATAGAAAAATAATGAATTACATCTTGGAAAGATAGATATATGCATTTTTAACTTTAGAATAAAAAAATTACAAACATAACAACTCTGATGGCGCCTGAGAGGCACGCGCCACTTTGGGAGTATGGCGGTCGTTCAAGTCTGAAGTCACTGGTGGCCCTAGACCTTAAAAAATCGCGCGTGGTGGCAGAATAGCAACCCTAGCGGAGGTGTGTGGGATTCATAGGCCAACTTTGAACTGCGTATGTGGCTCACGCACCACTCCATTAGGCAAAATTCTTTGCCTGTTTAAAGGATCGACGCCTTGGAAAGCTTGCGGTAGGGAGCGTGTTGGTTGCCAAACGCCAGAGAGTAACAAATTGGCCTTCCTCTATACTTAGCTCTAAAAAAACACTGAAAAGAAAAAGACAACAAGAAAATTAGAGAGAAGAGGGAGGAGGAATGAGGGAAGAGGGAGGAGCCGAGACCTCCTTCCCCTTTGCATAGTATCTCTTTTGTATTGGTTTCTAGATAGAAGGAAAAACATCTCTCTCTAAATTAGAGCCGACTCTCTCCTAATTTTTAAAATAAAACACATAAACAATCACATTAAAAAAATAAATTTGAACGACAGAATATCATTTTTCTTTTTCCTTTTCCTTATCCCGATCCAGACATCCAATTCAATCCATGAAATGGGAATAACCAATCAACAACAACTAGAGAGTTGTAGGACAGGACAGACACTTATGTCATTGCAGGTGAGGTGGAATAGGAAAAAAGTCTATGTTATTGGTCACAAACAAATTAGTGGAAAATTGTTTCCCTTGCAGAGAGGGTTACGTCATTTGATGACGAGAAAACGATGATGTCACCACTACTAAGTGCCCAAGAAAAACTTGCCATTTGTTGTCCAATGGTCTGTGTTTTTTTTAAAAAGAAAATTAAAAAACAAATAAAATCATCAAGTCAATTTTGTTTTGTTTTTGTTGGGTTTGCCCATACTTTTTGCACAACTCAAGAAAAACAAAATCAATGGAATGCCCATGTTGTTGACAGCTTAAGAAAGCCACTAGGTTTAAAATGTAGGATTTACGAGTTTATGTTTGGCACAAATTTATATTAGCAAGAATCGATGGAATGAACGATTTTTTCTCTTTCTTTCACCTAGATTCCTCAAAGCTATAATTATACTAAAGAAACATAGATCATATTTAGTGGCAGAACAAGAATTTGTTTCAAGAGGGCCAAGTGAAGCTAAAAGTATAACAAGATGTTTTTTATTCTATTTCTATATTTTTTTTATGGTATAGAACTATCAGATAGTAAGATATAATATAAAAATAAAATACGTTTGATATAACTTATGTATTAAAAAAATATATCATGTGTCAAGAATAATATACCGTTGAAAAAAATATAAGTAAATAATCTATAAGATCAAAATAATTTTATAAAGGGGGACCAAATTAATTTTTTAAAGAGAGGACCAACACAATATAAAATTAATATTATATTATTAAATCATAAAATATTAATTTTTTTTTTTCGAAAAAAAAATTTTTTTGGGGGAGGGGGGCCGGCCAAGGTCCTTAAGAGGTTCGCCACTTATTATATTATGAGATTTAATACAAATAAAAAGTACCATCTATGAAGGGTTGTATCTCTTGATAATCTAATAAATATTGTTCCATCTATTTATAAAAGAAAGATATTTCAATCATAAAGATATTTTATAAAAGTCAATTTACAAGTAGACATGATTTGATTTAATATATTATATTATAAAATAATTTTTATTATAAAACATATCTAACCGTATTAAATAAAATTATTTTAAATTATAAATTTAGTTTATAGAATTTTTTATAACTATAATACTTTTCTTGATAAAAAGACTATGAACCACGATGTGTGGAGACGTCACAAGGTTGACATAATTAGGGTATAAGTCGATGACTAGAGGGGTCCATCGCAAGTACCAACTGGATCGTGAAAATGACCCTAACGGATGGATATAAAGCTGACACTGTCAACGTAACATTTCTCCAGCAGCCTTTCCTTCTTTCTTTCGCAGAGCCCACATGTACCTTTTTAAAAAAAAAAAAAAAACTAGAGCCTTTAAATGCAAATTTATTTCACAAAAAAATATATATAATTTTTAATTAACTAATTTATTTATAAACCCAAAGAAAAATTATCTTCACATAACACCAGAATAAATTAGCGTATTATAAAAAGGTTACTAGATTACATTTTCTTTTAATGTCTTTGAGCACTGGGAACCAGCAAGTTGTGCATTGGAATTATTTACATTGATGAACTGACCATACTAAAAAAAAAAATGTTTATTTAATTTTAGTTATTTTTTTTATGAAAATAACTATTTTTTGTTAAAATATTTATAATCTCGTCACAAATAATTATCCTCATCGTAAATAAATTTTTTATAAATAATCATTTTCTTGTAATGTGAATTGAAAATTCTGGATTGAATCGTTTATTGGAGTCTGAAAATGAGAGCATTCAACTCGGCATAAAATGAGAAGATCGTGAATCTGCATGGAGTTTTGAACATGATGGCCCTTAATTAATCGAAAATAAAAAATAAGGAACATAATTTTTTTTTTTTTTTTATAATTGTGCAACGTAAGCGAATTGCGTAAATTAAGGACGTTGCTTGTTGGAAATATTCTGATTTCTTAACTTAAAAAATTAACATAATTATGTGTGATAACTCATAATTAATACGGATCCCCCCTCTAGATTGCTTAAGTAATCATATGACTCAAAAGGATGATGAAATTATATAGTTTGGTTACATAAAACTAAACTATCTCATTTATTTTATTGTATATAATTATTATAACTTTCTCAAATTTTTACGTAAAATATAATAAACAATTCAACTGTTTTAAATTTCAAAACAAAACTAATATTAAAAAATTGATTATAACAGTATTTTATTTAATTTTTAACAAAATATCTCATTTAATCTAAACTGTGTAACCAGACGAGGCATAAATGTACCCAAGAAAATTTCCAATTAGAATTTCTAATCTAGTGAATACAAAGAGTCTTTCTATTTAGAGTTCTTACACCACTTGCCAGCGTGCTTCTTTTTTTTTTCTCCCCTTCTTTCTTCTTCTTCTTCTTCTTCTTTCTTCTTTCTAAATGTGCCTTGAAAAAGTCCCTCTTTGAATGGTGGCTTGAAACCTACTAAAAAAGTGCCATTTTAGACTATTTGCTCGAGCCACGAACTTGCAGTATGAGCAAACCCTTAAACAGATTGTTCATTCGACATCCGCTCAATTTGCTGCTTGAGCAGAATCCAAACAGATTGTTTGCTTGACAGTTAGCTCAAGTGAGAGCTAAGCAAATTGTTTACTCTACACTTACTCAACAGCCAGCTCAAGCAAGTGCTAGATAGATTGTTTACTCAAGGTTTGCTCGACATCTTGCTTGAGCAAATATTCATAAAACCTAGTACATGTGTCTAGGCCTATGCAAAAGGCCCAATGGGCCGATCAACCCATACAACCCGTGCAGATCCAATTCGAAAAAGTCGGTTTACATCAAAATTCAGTTTTGAATCAATCGGACCCGATGAATGTCGGGCCATCCTTTCGAACCTGTTATTTTCCTTCACTTTCCCTTCAACATCGAACCCTAGCCCCTGCCCCCATCTTCTCCTTTCGATTCATAGTTCACTTTGACATACGCTTCTGCAAACAATAATTAGTTGCTTATAGATCGGCATGAGAGTAAGAAGGTGAAGGATCTGAAACTTATGGGTTTCCTACACTTGGGTTTGTTCTGGAACTGCGAGTCTGCGACAGAACCTGGCTTTGGGCGCAGAGTAGAGAGATGCGGAGCACGGTGTTGCGGCGTAGAAGTCATTGGTCTGAGAGAGAGAGAGAGAGAGAGAGAGAGAAGAGAGAGGGAGCTGACCGAGAGATGAGCGAGAGAGGGAACAAAGAGTGAGAGAAAATAGTGTCGAGAGGAAGCAGAGAACTCACCGTGTGACAACTGGAGGTGGCGAGTTGCTACTCGGTGGCCCTTCTGCGGATGGAGGCAGTGACGTCCTAGGCCACTGTCGAGAAACGGCTGAGAGCACCATAAATACTCTGTTTTCATGCATAAATCCGAGATAGTTGGTTACGCAGAGGCTTCTCATGCGGTGGTTTCCGTCGTGCAGGAGAGGACTCGGCAGCGATGGGTGGCTTGCCCAGTTGACTTGGCGGTGGAACGTGGGTGCTTGCTTCCTGTGGTGGCTGGGTTGAGTGGTTTACATTGGATGTGTGAGTGGTGGGAATAGTGCAGAAGGATGTATGAAACGATTTTCTTTTCTACAAGTAACTTTTTGGGTCATTTCTTGAGATTGAAGATGATGGTAGATCTGAGATTCAGATCGTAGAGAGCTTTTGTAAATTGATGTGTAGAAAGCAGGGTTTTGTTTTTTCTTCTTCTTCTTCTTCTCGGGCTGTACGGGTTCGATTTTTTTTTTTTTTTTTTTTGGGTCGGATCGGGTCGATTTAGCTCCTCAAAATACATTCTTTCATGTCGGGTCGGGCATAAACCCGTCTAGACCAGGTCAGGTTGCAGGCCTACCTGTGTCCTTAAGTATAAAAATATGTTTTTTTGGAGCAGGACTATACAGTTTGCATCCAAAATAGAGAGAAACCTCTTTTTGTGTGATCAGTGAGTCTTTTGGTGTATTGAGACTTGGGATTGAGGAGATTTCATGATTACTCTCTTGTACTCCACTTTTGATAAATAATAAATTTATTGAGACCAACCCTGCCAATGGACGTAGGCTTGTTCTAAGCCAAATAACTTAAATCTTGATGTTCTGTGTTTGTGATTGTCGATTTTTCTTTTATTTGCTTCCATTATTATACTTTAAATTAGCAATTGATAACTAGTTTAATCCTAAAAAATTGGTGTCAAAGCACCAGGCACTATAGAAGATACTGAGGGATGGCTATGGAAAAGTTTGAATTAGAAGTTTGATGGTTAGAATAGTTTCATTCTATGGTACATCAAGATGAAGGCTCTGCTACGACAACAAGGTTTGTCAAAGGTCTTGGATCGGAAGGTGTCAGATGAATCTCCTATACCGACATGGGAAGATGAGGAGAAAGCACATAATTTTATTCTGTTGTCACTATTTGATGGATCTTTGTGAGAGGTTGCTGATGAAGAGACCGATGTAGGTCTTAGGAAGAAGCTTGAGATTTTGTATATGAAGAAGTCGCTCACAAACCAGTTGTATTTGAAGCAACGGTTATAAACTCTCAAAATGAAGGAAAATACTCCTATCTTTGAATATCTAGATGAATTTAATAAAATTATTATGAATACGAGGAATATTGACATTAAACTTGAAGAAGAAGATCAAATAAAATTGTTTTATGTTTGTTGCCAATGTTAGTTAATAATTTTGTGAACTCGATGTTATATGGTAGAGATACTATCTCATTGACAAATGTGAAATCTGATTTGAATTCTAAGGAGTTGAAAACTAAGTTGAGTTTTAAGTGCACGGATTATCCAGCCAGTGGTTTTGGGTTAAAGGTTCCTCTAGCAGGGGTTGATCCAATGAAAGAGGCTCAGAGAAGGGTAGAGGTAAATATAGCATCATTACTGTCATAAGTTCGGTCATTACAAAAATGAGTGTTCTAGACTAAAAAATAAGGAAGAAGGTACAATTTCCTTTAATGCTGTTAGCATTACTAATGATAAGTCTAACGGCACATATAGTCTTAGTAATTAGTGACTCTAATAATCGCTTTGGTGACAAGTGGGTTATGGATTCGGCTTGTTCGTTTTATGCGTCCCAAAAGAGATTGGTTTACTTCCTATGAACTAGTTAATGTGGTTCCGTTCTGATGGTGAATGATATGGCCTGCAAGATTGTTTGGATTGGTTTAGTAAGGATTATAATATTTGATGGGATTGTTAGAACTTTATCTAACATTTGATTTATCTCAAATTTGAAGAAAAATCTTATTTCTTTGGGCATTCTTGATTCTCTGGGTTTTTCTGTACAATAGTGAAGGTTGAGTTATTAGAGTCAGTAAAGGCCCTATGGTTGTAATGAAAGGAGATAAGACTAACGTTCTTATTTCCTTCAAGGCAGTACAGTGACAGGTGCAGCTGTAGTATTCATTTTTGATGATCCAAACTTAGACATTACTCATTTATGGGCATATGCGTTTGGGTCATATGAGTGAAAAATGAATGTTTATTCTGAGTAAGTAGGGTTGGTTGTGTGATTAGAAGATAGGGAAACTGGAATTTTGTGAACATTATGTGTTTGGGAAATAGTGCAGAGTTCAGTATCTTCTGTTCCATCAATAGGTGGTACTCAATATCTACTCACATTAATAGATGATTATTCAAGAAAGGTATGGGTTTATTTAAAAAAAAAAAAGAGCGATGTATTTGTTAACTTTAAATAGTGGAAGGTTTTGATTTAAAATCAAATAATTAAGAAGGTAAAACGACTTTGACCTGACAATGGAATGGAATTTTGTGGAGGTGAGTTTGATGAATTTTACAAAGGTGAAGGTATTTTCGGGCACCATACAGTGGAGTAGTTGAACAGATGAATAGGACTCTCTTCAAGAGAGCTTGCAGTATGATTTCGAATACCAACTTATCTAAAGATTTTTAGGCTGAAGCAATCAACATAGCTTGCTAGATGGTTAACTGTTCTCCAACTAAAGTTATTGAGTGAAAACTCCAAATGAGGTATGGTCTAGAACTCCTAAACATTTGATTTATCTCAAATTTGAAGAAAAATCTTATTTCTTTGGGCATTCTTGATTCTCTGGGTTTTTCTGTACAATAGTGAAGGTTGAGTTATTAGAGTCAGTAAAGGCCCTATGGTTATAATGAAAGGAGATAAGACTAACGTTCTTATTTCCTTCAAGGCAGTACAGTGACAGGTGCAGCTGTAATATTCATTTCTGATGATCCAAACTTAGACATTACTCATTTATGGGCATATGCGTTTGGGTCATATGAGTGAAAAATGAATGTTTATTCTGAGTAAGTAGGGTTGGTTGTGTGATCAGAAGATAGGGAAACTGGAATTTTGTGAACATTATGTGTTTGGGAAATAGTGCAGAGTTCAGTATCTTCTGTTCCATCAATAGGTGGTACTCAATATCTACTCACATTAATAGATGATTATTCAAGAAAGGTTTGGGTTTATTTTCCAAAACAAAAGAGCGATGTATTTGTTAACTTTAAATAGTGGAAGGTTTTGATTTAAAATCAAATAATTAAGAAGGTAAAACGACTTTGACCTGACAATGGAATGGAATTTTGTGGAGGTGAGTTTGATGAATTTTACAAAGGTGAAGGTATTTTCGGGCACCATACAGTGGAGTAGTTGAACAGATGAATAGGACTCTCTTCAAGAGAGCTTGCAGTATGATTTCGAATACCAACTTATCTAAAGATTTTTAGGCTGAAGCAATCAACATAGCTTGCTAGATGGTTAACTATTCTCCAACCATAGTTATTGAGTTGAAAACTCCAAATGAGGTATGGTCTAGAACTCCTACTGATTATTCAAATTTGAGAATTTTTTGTTGTCCAACATATTTTCATATTAATGAAGGAATACTTGAGCCAAGGGCAAAGAATGGCATATTCACTGGATATGCCAGTGGGTTGAAAGGATTGAGATTGTTGTGTACTGATCCTAAATCACCAAATTTTGTAATTAGCAAGGATGTTGTAACTAATAAACATCCATACTTAATTCAAGAAAGAAGTTTACTATTTCCACAGGTGAAGAGTAGGGTAATGGCAATAATGTGGAGTTGTAGATAGAAGCTTCACAAGGGGTGCCAGGCGGCACTCAAGATCATGCTATTGATGATGAGCATAATTCTAATTTTGATAAAGGCGCACAAGGTGAACAAAACTACAGTATAGCTATTGGTAGATAAAGGAGACAAATCAGGCTACCTCAAATATATGCTCATGCAACCATGGTGATGTATGCACTTATTATGGTAGAGGACATTGATGGTTAGGAGCTTCGACTTATTCGGAAGCTGTCAAGAGCAAGGAGTCTGCAAAGTGGTGTGCAGCGATGACTAAAGAGACTGAGTCTCTTCATAAGACCCAAAATTGGGTGTTGGTTAAGTTGCATAGAAGACAAAGATTGTTGGGAACAAATGGGTATTCAAGAGAAAAGAAGAAATTTAGGGTGTTGCAGATGCAAGGTACAAGGCAGGTTTTGGTGCAAAGGGCTACAGTCAGAGAGAAGTGTAGACCTCAATGAATTTTTCTCTCTAATTGTGAAACACATCTCAAGCTGCATGTTGTTTGCCAGGGTTGCTTTGTATGATCTAGGGTTACAACAAATTTATATTAAAACAACTTTTCTACACGGTGAACTTAAAGAGACCATCTATATGCATCAACTCGAGGGATTCATTGTTGAAGGTAAATAAGATCACGTATGTAAGTTGAAGAGATTATTATATGGTTTGAAGTAATCTCTGAGGCAATATTATTATCACGTTGACACTTTTATGATTAATCATGGATATTTGAGAAGTAACTAAGATACTTGTGTTTACCACATATAGTTGTCTGATAGGTCTTTTATTTATTTGCTACTATATGTTGATGACATGCTCATTGCTGCCAAAGGAATGTTAGCTGTTTGTTTGTTGAAAACTTAACTTAGTAATGAGTTTGAAATGAAAGATTTAGGTGCTGCAAAAGAATATTTTGGGATGAAAATCCATAGAGATAGGAGAAAGTTGGAAAGTTGTACTTGTCCTAGTGAAAGTACATTGAGAAATTTCTCGAGAGATTTGGAATCTCTAATTCAAAGCCAGTGAGTACACCACTTGCTACATACTTTACACTTTCAGCATCCATATCTCCTCAGACTGACAAAGAGGAACAATTTATGTCAAGTCATATTCTAGTGCAGTGGGCAGTATTATGTATGCAATAGTTTGCACTGGTCCAAACATGTCACAAGCAATGAGCATTGTTAGTAGGTATATGGCTAATCCGGATAAGACTCATTGGCAGGCTGTGAAATTGACACTCAGGTGTTTGAATGACATTTCAAAATTTGGCTTAATCTATGATAAAGAAGCCGATTTCAGTTCAAGGGTTGTTGGTTATGTTGATTCTAATTATGCTGGGGACTTATCCAAACAAAAATCTTTTACAGGGTATACTTTCACCTTGTGTAGCTCTGCTATTAGTTGTAAAGCAATGCTATAATCTATTGTTGCTTTATCAACTACAAAAGTAGAATATATGGCAGCAACAGAAGCAATGAAGGAGGCCATTTGGTTGAAAGGTTTGATCAGTGACTTTGGGCTATAGCAAGATGGGAACTCTGTGTTTTATGACAATCAAAGGGCAATACATTTGACCAAAAATCAAATGTATCAAGAGAGAACCAAGCACATTAATGTCAGGTATTATTTTATTCAAAAGGTTGTTATAGAAGGTGTGATGGCAGTTCAAAAGATTGCTATCACTGAGAATCCAGTAGATATGATAATGAAGCCAATTCCTGTATACAAGTTCAACCTTTGTTTGGACTTGATTGGTGTTCGAGGTTTGTGATTCCCTTAGGGGATTTGATGAAAGGGGTCGGCTCTTGGTATAATGGATTTTGTTTAGGTTTGAGGAAATTCAAGTTAAGGTAGAGATTTGTTGAATGGTGGCTTGGTTCCTATTGAAAAAACGATATTCCAAACTGTTCACTCGAGCCATGGACATGCCGCTCAAGTTAGACAGATTGTTCATTCGACATCCTTGATATGCCACTCGAGCAGGATCCAGACAGATTGTTCGCTCGACACTTGCTCAACAGTCAGCTCGAGCGAGAGCCAAGCAGATTATTCGCTCAACATCTCGCTCAATAAAATATACATAAAACCTAGTTCCTACACCGTTAAGTATAAAAAAAAATGTTTTCTGGAGAGGGACTTTACAATATTGTGGCAAGAACAGAGAGAAACCTCTTTTTGTGTGATCAATGAGTCTTTGGGTGTATTGGGACTTAGGATTGAAGAGATTTTGTGATTACTCTCTTGTACTCCACCTTTGATACATAGTGAATTCAATGAGACTGACCTTGCCAATGGACGTAGACTTGTTTTAAGCCGAACCACTTAAATCTTAGTACTTTGTGTGTGATTATTGGTTTTTCTTTTGTTTGGTTTCACTGTTATACTTCAAATTAGCACTGATAATCAATTGATCCCAACACCCCCATGCAATCCCACCGCCACTGCTACAACCCTCCCACACTTCTCCACATTGCTTATTCCGCTCTAGCTCTTCTACAGCCTACAACCAACATCTATAATGGTACCACGTAAGAAAACCTGACTGATTATGCATGGCTATTGTATTGATTTAAATAGTGAATACAAGAATAAAATTCAAGAGTACTACAAGTACAACTACGTATCAGCTATCTATGGAAATTATAATCTACTATACAAGGAAATAACTAATTACAAAATGTACAGGACTATAAATACATAGAGCTAGCATCAAGGCATATAAATACGTAGAGTTGGTATCAAGGCATAAAAATGGGAATATATCTTGACAACATCCTCTCTTTCTCTCTCTAAGAAGAGTGTAGCATACTAAAAAACACTTTGAGACGTGTTTGATGTCGTCGTCCCAACACCGGCTCTTGCACTATCTCTTGCTTCAGAGAGAGGAAGAGAGAGAGAACGAAGTCTTTTGTTTGACCTTACAAGAGAGAGAGAGAAGTATGTAAAAAAGAGAGGGAAGACAGAATGGGAAGGTAGGGGAAAAGACTTGTGTTTAGCCTTGAAAGAGAGAACGGTGGCGTGGCTACTAGACCTGGTTTACCACGTTACGATGTGTTGTGGGGAGAATCAGCCTCCGAATAAATTTTTCTCAATATAAATATTTCTACAAAAAACTGCCAAGTCAATTTGCTTTTAGTATTCATAAGTGGTAGAATCTTTTATACATATGATTTTATTGTCTATTATAAATTCTATCATCTTCATCTTCAATCGTACTTATTGATATGATCATGCGACTCATTTTAAGTAACTATCTATAGAAGTGGTTGACATATGAATATACTTGAAATGCCTCCTATCAATGTATAAAACTAGAGATGAAATAGTCTAATATAAAGAGTACTCTAATTCAAGTTTTACGCATAATAATACATATTGAGTATTAGTCTCCTTTTATCAGTTTTTTCTTTTTTGGTTCGAATTTCAAATTTTGAGTTTCAAAATCTTCACCATTTCAATAGCTGACGCGTCAACATTTATAGTTATGTGTATAAAATTTTAAGTATAGATAACATTTTTCTAAAGAAAAATCTAAAAGTGTTTTTTTTTTTTTTTAAAAAAAAAAACAATGCTTGAAATAGGGGATTTTCTTTTTGCTTTAAATAGGGGAGGTGCAAATAAACCTTTGGTTTTTTGCTTCGAAATTTCAACACATTAATCTTATTATTTAAAAGCTTTTTTCAGATATTTTTATTCTAGCCACAGGTGATCATTAGCCGCCTTAAATCTCTGTCTCCTTTCACACACACATGTAAGAGAGAACAAAAGGTTTATTCAAGTCTAATATATAAGAATCGCTACAACATATATGACTTTTTGGGGTGATATAATTTTGGATGCAAAAGGCTATATTTTTCATGTTACTGTCATTTCATTTTCAACAACCAATACCTTGTCGCTCAAAGTTACAGTTTGTGGCGAATACTATCATCGCAAATAACTATAATGGAAAAAAATAATTCCGGCACATTTTATTTTTGTCTGTTGCAATGAAATTAAATCGTTGCAAAAGGCCATAAACGAAAAAATATATAATTTTTGGTGCATTTTTATTTTTTACAGCGACATTGAATCGCCACAAAAGGCCATAAACAGAAAAGTTTGATTATAACGTGTCTTTAGTCTTTTGCAGCGACATTAAACCATCACAAACGTGCAAAATTGAAAATGAAAAATCCCCCAAAATGTTATGTTTTCCGTTCCCTATACTTTTCCCCCCTTCTTTCTTCTTTTCCAAGCCGATAACCTATTTCTCTCCTTTAAGTTTTCTCTTGCCCTTCCGCACGCCATCTGCCCAATGACGCACGTCACCGCCTTGCTTAGCCTCTCTATTGCTCTTTTCCTTACCTAGATCTTAAACTCTCTCTCTCTCTCTCTCTCTCTAAGACTATTCTAGTAATTAAGAAGAACAACCAGCTTTCTATATCAATTAGTCTTTTTGGTTGTTGTCATCTTATTGTCAACTGTTTTGCATATTTAAGAATTATTTAAGAATTTAAAAAGAGTCTGAGCTTTGTAATTGTGAATTGTGAAAATTATATATATTGTTGTAGTGAATTGTGATATGTATACTGTGAAGATTATTTGTGATTTGTGAACTATGTACTGAAGTGATAAGATAATTATGTAGTTGTGAATGTAAATGAGAGTCTCGCAAAGAGTTGGGATTGTTTTGTGGAGTTCTATACTGTGGTGGAGAAGATGTCGTGATTTCCTGTTTTGTGTAGAACCTACTCTTGCTGTTCAATTGCCCATTTCTATTTATGACTGTAAAAGAAATACTAATAATTTAATGAGTTTAAATAACCACATCCATCAAAAGTTATTTATTTATTTAGGTAACTCACAAAACAGAAGTGACACTAGTTTAAAACATAAGTTGGTGTAGCACTAGAGGTCTGATTATGGAGTCTTCACTACGTGCTCTTTGTCGCTATACAAGCTTGCTAACACTTGAACACACTAGAATTTCATATAGTATCTCTATTGCATTAGATGTCTATAAAAATAGATCTTTTAGATAGGACATTTCTTGATTGTGTCTGGTACATGTTAGTGTTTTGTAAACTACTGTTCAATTTATACAAGTATTACAATATTGAATATCAGACTATCATTGTGAATGTAGAGTCCTTATATTAAAAAGCTCATATGTTACTATCACCCTCCAGGATTTTTTTGGATGGAAACTTATAGACAACAATAATTACAAATGCCAGCCTATTTATTTGGTCCGGTCCTTTCCTTGAGTTTTAGGAGTTTTCTTTATTTATTGTTGTAATTTTTATTTGTTAACATAGGTTTTTCTTTAATGAGCTTTTGCATTTGCTTTCTCATGTTTCTAAGTCTATGTCTTAGATTACGTCTTTAATATGGTTTCATTNGATTACTCTTTAATATGGTTTCATTTTTTCTTTTTTCTTAAATTTTGGTTTGAAATTTGGCATTGTGTGTTAACACAATTGTGTAATTGCTTTGTATATTGCAATATAAGTAAAATGTGTGTGTGTGTGTGTTTTTTTTTTTGGCCGCAAATAAAGGCGACAAATCGCCATAAAAAAAATATGCGACCATATGTAACCCTGGTTTGTACAGTTTTGCATTAGGAAATGTGACTTTTTTGTGACAACGAATATTAATACCACAAATGTCCATTGTATTTGCGATGAAAATTTATCGCCATAAGATACCTTTGAAGACGCTTCTTACAAGGCTGCTTTGCGGGCATCGAAAATGTTGAAAATTCTAATTTGTGGTGAAATAAGATACTTTTTGCGACAATATTGAGTACATCAAATGGTTGTATTTCTTGTTGTGAATTGAGAGGTAGACAATTGCTCTACAATTTTTATTTAAAACATAAGTTGGTGTAGCACTAGAGGTCTAATTATGGAGTCTTCACTACATGCTCTTAGTTGCTATACAAGCTTGCTAACACTCGAACACACTAGAATTTCATATAGTATCTCTATTGCATTAGATGTCTATAAAAATAGATCTTTTAGATAGGACATTTCTTGATTGTGTCTGGTACATGTTAGTGTTTTGAAAACTAGTGTTCAATTTATACAAGTATTACAATATTGAATATCAGACTATCATTGTGAATGTAGAGTCCTTATATTAAAAAGCTCATATGTTACTATCACCCTCCAGGATTTTTTTGGATGGAAACTTATAGACAGCAATAATTACAAATGCCAGCCTATTTATTTGGCCCGGTCCTTTCCTTGAGTTTTAGGAGTTTTCTTTATTTATTGTTGTAGTTTTTATTTGTTAACATAGGTTTTTCTTTAATGAGCTTTTGCATTTGCTTTCTCATGTTTCTAAGTCTATGTCTTAGATTACGTCTTTAATATGGTTTCATTTTTTCTTTTTTCTTAAATTTTGGTTTGAAATTTGGCATTGTGTGGTTACACAATTGTGTAATTGCTTTGTATATTGCAATATAATGTAACATGTGTGTGTGTTTTTATTTTTGGCCGCAAATAAAGACGGCACAAATCGCCATAAAAAGTATATGCAACCATATGTAACCCTGGTTTGTACAGTTTTGCATTAGGGAATGTGACTTTTTGCGACAACGAATATCGCCGCAAACATCCACTATATTTGCGACAAATATTTATCGCCATAAGATACCTTTGAAGACGCTTCTTAGAAGACTGCTCTACGGCCATCAAAAATAGTTGAAAATTCTAATTTTCAGCGAAATAAGTTACTTTTTGCGACAATATTGAGTACAGCAAATGGTTGTATTTCTTGTTGTGGATTGAGAGGTAGAGAATTGCTGTCCAATTTTTACAGAATGATCTATTACAATGTTATTATTTTTAAAAATTAAATTAAGATAAGTTTAATATAAATTAATATTTTAATAGATAATTATGTAATACTAGTATAAGGTTTGTCTACCTATCATTTCATTTTTTTCTTGGTCTAGGAACAGAAATATTGGACTATTATTAGAGGGACTACGTATTTAAGCGCTGAATAGAGAAAAGGAAAGAACAAAGAAATTGGATGATATTTTCGTCGAAATATGGGAACCGAGTATTTCATAAATCAATTTACACGTTAATTAAAAGAATTGGGTTGACGAAGACTAGTAGTCGTCTGACTCCGACGTGGCCGGCGCGCGCACATCATGCTCCCGGAAACTATCCAATACAATCCATAGTTGACATTGTCAACACTGCTCTCCCTCCGCTTCTTCTAACAGTTCTACTTTCCTTCTGTCTTCATCCCTATTTGTTCTCATCTACAATTTATAACTGGTCTTGGCCAATGCTCTTAAATGGTCAGCCTTAAAATCTGCCGTACAAATTATTAAAAAAGAAAAAAAAGCTTTTTATAGGTCTTTCTTATATATCATCAAATTAAAATCTGGTCTCACTTAAAGTTTTATGGTAATTATATTTTTTTTTTTTGTTTTATTTCAAGAAATTAAATTCGAATATAATATTCACGTTACATTATTTCTTTTTTAATATTCGTAATTATCTAGGCAACATATTTTACTAAAAACCTCACGTTTGCTTGATAGCTGGCTGCATGGTATGAAATTGCCGAAAAACTGATCCCTCATATTCTCGTTACTGTTTATTGTACTGTTCATTATTTATCTAGCATTTTTCTTTGTTAATGTAGCTAAATTTTTTAAAAAGAAAAACTCACTTGATTTAAAAAAAAAAAGAAAAAAAAATAGTTCTTTTATCCACTTCATCTTCCTCAAATGATAAATAGGTTACACAGGCTTGTAAATTACTATGTTATGAATGCGAACATTTTCGTGTTGATATACTCTTTAATAAAAAGATGCATGCAATTATTTATGACGGGAGAAGACAACTATATATTAAATACGAAAGACTGAATTGTGATAAAAGAGAGGCATCGATTAAAGATAAGGTAACTGAACATGGGGACGCTTTAGGGGAGTAAGAGTTTCATATTCAACTTATTATTAACTTCATTTATAGTAAATTTTACACTCCAAATTGGTGGGTTTGTGGAGCCTAATTTTGTTGATGTCTCGGTCTAAATTGATGATTCAACCCGACAAGAATATGTTATGATTTTTTGGTAGATTTTTACAATAAAAAAAGCATTAAATAAAAAGTTCTCTCAACACTCGCTCGAGTGAAGCTTACATAGAGAGTTTACTTAACGCTTGCTCAATACTCTGCTCGAGTGAAGTTTTGACAAAGAGTTTGTTCAATGAGCGCTTGACAAGCCGCTCTAGCAAATATTGCAGAAAAGTAAAAATTAGGATTTCTACTGTACGAGACTATAAATATATTCTTAATGTGGGTTCTGAATGTTTTGAACAGTGAAATTTTACCTCAAAGTGTATTTTGTGATTCTTTAGCATAATAAAATTCTCTATAGCTTTGTGAACATAAACACATTTTCAAAATTTGTCTTTTAGCAAAAATTCATCGAACCTAAAATTGATGTGCGCATTCTATTGCTAAGTGGGCGGCTACCAATCTTGTTTTTGGTAGCCCTATTGACTTTCTTTTCTCTTCTTTTCCTTGAACTTTTGTACTTACTCTTTATTATTAATGAATGCTAGATTAGAAAAAAAGAAAGAAAGAAAGACACGTTATCGAAAAACGGATCCCTCATATTCTCGTTACTATTTATTGTACTGTTCATTATTTATCTAGCATTTTTCTTTGTTAATGTAGCTAAATTTTTTAAAAAGAAAAACTCACTTGATTTAAAAAAAAAAATAGTTCTTTTATCCACTTCATCTTCCTCAAATGATAAATAGGTTACACAGGCTTGTAAATTACTATGTTATGAATAAGAACATTTTTGTGTTGATATACTCTTTAATAAAAAGATGCATGCAATTATTTATGATGGGAGAAGACAACTATATATTAAATACGAAAGACTGAATTGTGATAGAGAGCAAGGGAAAAAGAGAGGCATCGATTAAAGATAAGGTAATTGGGTTAGAAGACATGGGGACGCTTTAGGGGAGTAAGAGTTTCATATTCAACTTATTATTAACTTCATTTATAGTAAATTTTACACTCCAAATTGTTGGGTTTGTGGAGCCTAATTTTGTTGATGTCTCGGTCTAAATTGATGATTCAACCCGACAAGAATATGTTATGATTTTTTGGTAGATTTTTGCGATAAAAAAAGCATTAAATAAAAAGTTCTTTCAACACTCGCTCGAGTGAAGCTTACATAGAGAGTTTGCTTGACGTTTGCTCAATACTCTGCTCGAGTGAAGTTTTGACAAAGAGTTTGTTCAATGAGCGCTTGACACGCCGCTCTAGCAAATATTGCAGAAAAGTAAAAATTAGGATTTCTACTGTAGGAGACTATAAATATATTCTTAATGTGGGTTCTGAATGTTTTGAATAGTGAAATTTCGCCTCAAAGTGTATTTTGTGATTCTTTAGCATAATAAAATTCTCTATAACTTTGTGAACATAAACACATTTTCAAAATTTGTCTTTTAGCAAAAATTCATCGAACCTAAAATTGATGTGCGCATTCTATTGCTAAGTGGGCGGCTACCAATCTTGTTTTTGGTAGCCCTATTGACTTTCTTTTCTCTTCTTTTCCTTGAACTTTTGTACTTACTCTTTATTATTAATGAATGCTAGATTAGAAAAAAAGAAAGGAAGAAAGACACGTTATCGAAAAACGGATCCCTCATATTCTCGTTACTGTTTATTGTACTGTTCATTATTTATCTAGCATTTTTCTTTGTTAATGTAGCTAAATGTTTTTAAAAGAAAAACTCACTTGATTTAAAAAAAAAAAAAATAGTTCTTTTATCCACTTCATCTTCCTCAAATGATAAATAGGTTACACAGGCTTGTAAATTACTATGTTATGAATAAGAACATTTTTGTGTTGATATACTCTTTAATAAAAAGATGCAAGCAATTATTTATGATGGGAGAAGACAACTATATACTAAATACGAAAGACTGAATTGTGATAGAGAGCAAGGGAAAAAGAGAGGCATCGATTAAAGATAAGGTAACTGGGTTAGATGACATGGGGTCGCTTTAGGGGAGTAAGAGTTTCATATTCAACTTATTATTAACTTCATTTATAGTAAATTTTACACTCCAAATTGTTGGGTTTGTGGAGCCTAATTTTGTTGATGTCTCGGTCTGAATTGATGATTCAACCCAACAAGAATATGTTATGGTTTTTTGGTAGATTTTTGCTATAAAAAAAGCATTAAATAAAAAGTTCGCTCGACACTCGCTCGAGTGAAGCTTACATAGAGAGTTTGCTTGACGCTTGCTCAATACTCTGCTCGAGTGAAGTTTTGACAAAGTGTTCGTTCAATGCGCGCTTGCCACGCCGCTCTAGCAAATATTGCAGAAAAGTAAAAATTAGGATTTCTACTATAGGAGACTATAAATATATTCTTAATGAGGGTTCTAAGTGTTTTGAACAGTAAAATTTCGCCTCAAATTGTATTTTGTGATTCTTTAGCATAATAAAATTCTCTATAGCTTTGTGAACATAAACACATTTTCAAAATTTGTCTTTTAGCAAAAATTCATCGAACCTAAAATCGATGTACGCATTCTATTGCGAAGTGGGCGGCTACCAATCTCGTTTTTGGTAGCCCTATTGACTTTCTTTCCTTTTCTTTTCCTTGAACTTTTGTACTTACTCTTTATTATTAATGAATGCTTGATTAGAAAAAAAGAAAGAAAGAAAGATATGTTATCAAAACACTTTAATTTTGTATCATATCATTAAATGAAAGTGGTCTGTAGTATTTCTCATTGATAATATTAGCCCTATTGACTTTCTTTCCTCTTCTTTTCCTTGAACTTTTGTACTTACTCTTTATTATTAATGAATGCTTGATTAGAAAAAAAGAAAGAAAGAATGACACGTTATCAAAACACTTTAATTTTGTATCATATGATTATATGAAAGTGGTTTGTAGTATTTCTCATTGATAATATATATTATACAGGGAGACAAAAATGCATTTTCCATAATTTTGCTCATCTCTATCCATGACATTCAATTAAATGAGAGTATCCAATCAACAACAATTAGGTCTCGTTTGGATACACAGTTTAAATTAGATAAGATGAGATATTTTAAATAGTAGTAAAATTTTTTAATTAAGATGAGATGAAATAGTTTGTAAAAAAATATGTGTTTGGATAATGAGATGAGATAAAATAGAATAATAAATTGTTATTATAAGTGAGGTGGACATTTATGTTATGGGTGAAAAGAGTCGTACTACACCAACCGAGTATGAGAGTGGTCACATATAAGGTTAAACGGCTTTTTTTTTTTCAAATATTGTTTTATACTCTTAACTATTTTTTAAAAAAAAATTATATAAGTACACTTTCTTAACAATTAAATAAAAAAACATATAATAAAAACAAAATCTCATGACTTTTGTAGTGCTGCATGCAGCATTTTCCTTGGTGAAACAAATTAAAGTCGTGGAAAAATGTTTCCCTTGCAGATAGGGTTACGTCATTAGCGATGATGTCACCACCACTAAAAAGAAAAACTTGGCATTTGTTGGCCATGGAAAATCAATGATTTTTTTCATTAAAAAATAAAAAATGCAAATGGTTAAGTCAAGTTTGTTTTGTTTTTTTGTGGGGTTTGCATGCCCATGCTTTCCACAAGTCAAGAAAAAACAAAATCAATGGAATACAAATGTTGTTGATCATTGCATAAGAAAGCCAAAAGGTTTAAAATGCTTGCCACAAATTTAGTAATCGATGGAAAATGAAGAATTGTTTTCTCTTTCTTTCTCCTACATTTCTTCTACCTTTAAATTCCTCGAAGCCATAATTATACTAAAGAAACATAGATTGCATTACTAGATTTAATACAAATATAGATTGATATATAAAAAGTACCACACATGAAGGGTTGTATTTCTTGATAATATAACAAAGAGAAATGATAATTGCAATTGTGAATACGCAAACGCGGTAGAATAAGTTTAAAAACAATGAATAAATACAGGATTTATATGAAAATAAATTAATTTTTTAATAGTGGACTGTACTCTTTTTCAAAATGACTGTATTGCATTTACACACTCTACAATTATATGTAGAATTATTCGAATGCCATGATAGAGTAAGGAAATTGGTGTTGTTACTCAAAACATAGAGAACTGACTGGTTTACAAAAAGATCTTATCAAAATAAAATTAAAAATTTAACGTGATTAAATAGGATACGTTAGATTTTTTTATATAATAATATAGAAATGATAATTAAGAGTTTTATAACTTGATGTAACAGACCAAATCAGATTAAAATGTGAAATTATTTATTTCTAAGAGATCTTTATATAATTCAAATAATATTTTTTTTATATCTATTTTGTGGAGAATTATTGGTGGTCCTTTTTCCATAAATAAGATGTCACAGACGCTTACATAATTAGGTTGATGAGCTGATGAATAGAGGGGTCCATCGCGATCGTGGAAATGATCCTAACGGATAGATATATAGTTGACACCGTCAACCTAACATTTCTCTACCAGTCTTTCTTTCTTCTTTCGCAGAGCCCACATGTACCTTTAAAAAACAACAAGAAGAAGAAGACAAAAAAAAAAAAAAAAGCTAGAGCCTTAATTTAAATGCATATTTATTTCACAAAAAAAATTAATTAATTAATTAATTTACTTATAAACCCCCAAAAAACCATCACATAATATGCAAATGGTTGTGCATATTATGGAAATTAATGGAAGTTTAATTACTGAATTACTTTTGTTTCTTTTTTCACTTAAGAAAATTCCAAAATCCAAATTATGAGGTCCAAAGGCAATTGGAATTTTTGGAGAGCTACATGACAGGGAATTACCAGCAAGGCGTGCATGATTGGAATTACATACCTTGCTGAAGTAATGAACTGGAAATTTTTATAATTGTGCCACGTAAGCGAATTATGTGTGACAAATACGGATCCCCCTCCTAGATTGCTTGCGTAATTATATGACTCAAAACGATGATGCAAGTTGGAAGTAACTTATCCCAATCAAATTTTCAATTTATAATCTAGTCAATACAAATATTAAAAAAAAAAAACTCTCAAGTTATTCTTCTTTTTATAGAATTGTTTTAGTCATAAATAGATTTTATAAAAATAAACTCACAAATTGATATAATTTTATATGATACATTATATTTACTTTATAAAAAAAATAATTTTATAATCTAACGTACCACGTCAAGTAACATTAGTTTGTTAATTTACTTTTATGAGATTTATTTTGTGCCTGTAGTACTTCTTTTATTTTTAGGATTCATAAGTGATAGAATTTTTATATAGATAACTTTACTCTTTATTATAAATTTTATTATCTTCATCTTCAATCTTACTTATTGATATGAATCTACTTGAAATACGTCCTATCAATGTATAAATTTAGAGATGAAAAAGTCTAATATAAATACTAGTATTACTCTAATTAAAAAGAAAAATAATAGTACTATTTGTAAGTAAAGTATTACGCACAATAATACATATTGAGTAGCCATCCCAATTTATCAATTTTTTTTAGTTCAAATTCTAAATTTGAGTTTCAAAATTTTCAGTTTTTCAATAGCTGATGCGTTAACACGTATAATTACTTGCATAAAATTGTAAATATAGATAACATATTTCCAAAGAAAAATCTAAAAATTTTGTTTTTAAAAAAAGCAATATTGCTTGAAATTGGGGCTTTTCTTTTTGCTTCAAGTAGGGGAGGGGCTCCAAATTACATTAATCTTATTGTTTAAAAGCTTTTTTCATATATCTTAAGTCTAGCCATAGGTGATTTGCCCCCTCAAATCTCCTTTTCTCCTTTCATATATAAAATAAAAGAGAACAAAAGGTGTATTGAAGTCTAATATATATATATATATATTTATCCCAAAAAAAAGAGTCTAATATATATATGTATATATGAGAATTGAGAGGAAGATAGCTACTTTACAAATTTTACAAAATTATCTATTACATTATTATTATTTTTAAAACTAAATCCAAGAATACTAAATTAAATTAAATTCAGATAATTTTAATGTAAATTATATTTAATAGATAATTAAAACCTGTATAAGGTTTGTCTTGTACCTATCAATTCAGCCGTTCTTGGTATAGGAACAGAACCATTGGACTATTATTAGAGGGAGTACGCATTTAAGCCCAGCTGTCCTGAATACAGAAAAGGAAAGACCAAAAGAAATTGGATGATATTTTCGTGGAACGAAATATGGGAACCGTACAGTGTTTCACAATCAATTTACGTTAATTAAAATATTCATTGGTGTTGACGAAGTCATGGTGGTTTGACTCTGACGTGCCACGCACATGCTCCTGGAAAATCCAATCTGGTGGATAGTTGACAGTGTCAAAAACTGCTCTGCCACCCGTTTCTTCCACTTTGTCATGGTTCACGTGTACTCAACATGCATGTCATATATATATATATATATATATATATATATACACGAATATATATATTTAAAGTTTTGTTACATACAAACAAAGTCGCGTATTAATCTACGTATTGATATTGATTCCTTCATACTTAAAATTTAAATTAATATTATTTTTAAAAAAATCTATTTTTTGACCAATCATATTAAATTGGTATCCAAATTAATACATAATTATGCTTGTAATTAGATTTTTCCATATATTTGTGCGTCTAGCAGCCCACTATCTACAGTTAATAATAAAATTATTTTTCTAAATATCAACCGAAGTGCTATTGATGATATTGACTCAAAAATATATTTATATATTTTTTTTATTATGAAAGAAGCGTTAAATACAAAGATCTTTTATAATAAATATAGTCGTTTCGTATTAAAATATTGAAATTATAAATGAGAGTGCACAGAAGTATTTATTAAAATTTCTCAAAATTCGTACAATAAAAATCATAACTTAAAATCTATAAACATAATCTAGGCAACTATCACGTCTTCCTGGACTAAGTCCTATCATGCAACTCTACCTTCGTATATGTTATGACCTAAGGAGGTTTAAAAATATAAAACAAATCAAATGAGTCGATAATTTAGTAAGAAACTTATTATAACGTAAATATATTTAACGTAAGATTTTTTATAAAATATTTATTCTAAAAACTTAAAATCATGAGTGATTATACGTATGTTATAACATGCATAACTTATCTTGACTTATCTGAAATTATCATACTAGCCCACACACAAAACCCTATATGCAAGGTTGTATACTATCTTAACGTTCCACGACTACAAAAGGAGTCACTAATAGTATTTTAGCATACTACGGTGGACTATACATAACTCCGTGACTAGCACATCCACCCGTAAATTGCATTAGTACTATACATTTAAATGTCCATCTTATCAAACTGTTTTTATCTTACACTTAATCTTATGAAAATTTACGTTTCTTATACAATGAGATATATGATAGATGCATAATATATACATAACTATAATATGCATAATAAAACGTGATGAATAACATGTTTGCAAATATCATGACATGCGTGATACATAAATATTGGCTTTCAAAGAATTGATTTTAATAATAACATACATAACTAGCTTACATATCCACCCATAAATGGCATCGGTACCATGCATCTAAATAGCCATCTTATCAAATTGTTTTTATCTTACACTTGATCTTATGAAAGTTTTACGTGTCTTATGCAACATGAGATTCATAATACATACATAACTATAATATTCAGAATAAAAAATGATGAATGATATGCTTGCAAATATCATGACATGTGATACATAAATATTGACTTTCAAATAACCGACTTTAATAATAATATATATAACTAGCTAACGTATGTTAATCCTAACTTATGATCAACCTACTTTCCTCTTAGGAAGTCATATATGGCATATGGATAATGACTAGAAAAACTCTCTCTATCTCTCTCTTTATATATATATATATATCCCTCAACCAAAATCCAACCATTGTTGCCAACATCAACATTACATTTTACATTGCTTTTCATTTGATCTTGTTATACTAATCATATATAAATGATTATATTTGCAGTTTTAGAGTTGGTAAATCCCGTGAACTATTTTTTTAAAAAAAAAAGTGGATAAATTTGAAATCCATATGAAAAAATTAAGTTTTTAAATACTATACTCAATTATTTTTTAAAAATAGTATAAAAAATTTACACATCTTAAAATTATATCTAGCAAAGCAAACAACAATTAAAGAGATACATATGTTATTGTTCTCTCCCATGTGTTTTCTCGCATGCACTCATCTCATGGATTTTTTTTTTTTAAATAAAAAAGTATGTAACACACTTCCATAAAGAGGCTTTTGTTAGGATGGAAAATGATAAGGATCTTGCTTTATTTATTTATATTATTTCTTTACTTAGTGATTAAGAAATTAATTTTTAATAATATTGTGAATATTTTTTAAAAAATATTTAATAAATATGTAAAAATATAAAAATAAATATGATAAACTCAAAATACAAAAAGGGTAACTCCAACGAAATGTACCAACAGCGGGATCCTAGCACCACCCATGTTAGGGTCGGTCAGCCCACACAGTTTCTTCTGCAGTAGAATCACAGTTTCTTCTGCAGTAGAATCGAGGGAATCGTCCGACCCCGTGTATTGAAATTGTCAAATTTGTCTACCAATATCTCGTCAGACAAAGACTTCGTCAGAGCTCTCAGCTCACACGAACATGTGTTTTGTTGACAAGTCAACAAATGCGCTAATGAAAAATAGTATTTTATTAATTTTTATTCATCATCCTCCTAATATATAAAATGATAAGAGGATAACAATTTAAAGATAATGGATTACTTTTGAGAGTTTATAAACATAATTTTAAAAAAAAATTAAAATTCTTAGTATTTATTGTATAAACTTTTCGTACAATATTAAAATCTATATTATATTAAAAATAATTTTTGAATAATATTAAATAAAGTCATAAATTGTCTAAATATTGTATATTCATTTTTAAAAAATATGAAATTTATATTAAAAAATTAATTTTTATATAAATTTTATATTTACTCACTTTTTAAAAATATATACACGATGCTTGCGTATAGATACACGACTCAAAATCAAACAAAAACACGGGCGCCAACCAAAGTGGAAACTAGGAATGGCACCATAACGGCGCCGTTGCTTTTGGGAGCTCTTATTATTTAAACATGTCACCCTGATAAGCTTATTCGACACACTGTCATATAATATATATAAAGGGTTATGTATACGTAAAGTCATCATGAATAATATTGAAAATGGGGAATAGTTATTTAATGAAGAAATGTAAAAAAACGTGAACCAGAAGATGGAACCAAATCATATGGAATTTAGGTGAAAGTTTGATGGAAATTAGGTGGAGGTTTGGTTGTTTACGTGTATATAATAAAAGAGTAAAATCTACTCAATTGCCAATATATATGGGAAAGGGTAAACTTGCAATATCAGTAATTGAATTTTTATGTTTTGATAATTTGAGATATCAATTTTTAACTCTCACAAAATCATACTTAATTTTAAGAGAATCGCAATTAGGTACATCTATTAATTTGCCATAAGAAAATTAACGGCAAGATTGACACGTGTTACTGTTACGTCAAGTTTAATCCTTTGATTAGTTGATGCAAATATTGAAATCATGTGCCGACTAGTCAAAGACTATATATGACTTCATGTTAGTTTTCTAATAGAAAATGAGTTTTGTTACTGATCATCCTCACATATCATATAATTTATTTTTTTTTATTTTATTCTTTATAAACTATTTGAATTCTTCTACTTATCGTCTATACATCATGTATTTGATAAGAGAAAAAAATAAAAAAAATAAAAAATTATGTATAACGTATGGTGTATAAAATTGACGAGTAGACAAAAAAAAATCGGCAAAGGCAGCAAATTGGAAATTGAAAAATCAATTTTAGCATGTTCACTTCCACACGCCAGAATTGAATTCCAAGTCCCACACACTTATTTAAAAGTAAGTTTAAAAAAAAAAAAAAAGATAAAAAAAAAAAAAGAAAAAGTAAAAAAGCCATCTAATTCCTTGTGCCGGCAAGCAGACGGTAAGTACCTTGGACCTTCCGCGTTAGTTCAAAATTTCGAACAAACATAGAAACCACGTACGTGTTTCTGTCTTCTTTCTCTAGACTTAAGTCGTCAGTTTCCTCGGTTAAAACGCCTATAAAAGCACCCCCGTTATCGACGTTACTCCAAAATATTGGGAATTCAGATACCCAGTAAATCGTACGTTCAATATCACTAATTCGCAGATACGCAAAACTCACATACGCTTTCGCCGGCCGCTAATTACATATATATTTATTTCTTCGATCGACATGTTTAGCATGGCATCCAGCACGCTTGAGATCACGGTAATCTCCGGTGAAGATATAAGAAACAACCGGAAACCCGTCAAGAAGAATGCTTTCGCCGTAATCCGAACGGATTCGCAGCCCCTCTGCAGAACGGAGATGGACAAGGATGGCGGGAGCTATCCCTACTGGAATGAAAAGCATAACGTGGAAATCCCACAGCATGCGCGGTTTATAACAGTAGAGGTAAAATGTAAGACCTCCGTCGGGGACAAAACATTGGGGATGGCAAGGATTCCGGTGTCAGATTTCGTCGGAGGTTTTGTGCCGCAGGGTTATCTGCATTTTTTGAGTTACAGATTGAGAAACAGTAATGGGGAGCGGAATGGGATTATCAATGTCTCTATAAAGGCAAAAGTCCCAGAATATGCAGCCTCATCGTGTTCGAGTACTGCCACCACCATTGGAGTACCTTTCGGGAAGACATCGTGTTATGGAGGTGTTGTCCCTGGCGTTGCTGTTGGTGTTCCTATCATGAAACAGTACTATCAAGGCTAGGAAATTACCATATTATTATTTTTTCCACTAGGGAATTGAAGATTATTAATCATGATTTGTGTAATTGATCAATAAATTTATACAATCTCTTCATTTGAAAAAAATGGAGAATGAATATTTCGATCAACAATATAGCATATGTTATTTTTCCAAAATTAAAATAAAGATAAACTTCGATAATTATTCGTTTTAATGAACGTAAGGACGAGAATATAATATATAACATTTTAAAGAAGGCTGGGGTGCATGCATGTGATGATCGATATGATCTATATATTAATGGCTGTCATCACGATCAGATAGCCAAAAGACTTGCGTGTTTCCTACACAATTTGCATACAAAGTCGTCACATATTACCAAATTAAGCATGGCCAACTAATTCACTACATGAAAAGCTAACATTTCTCTACCACTAAGACTACTCTAATTTCTTTCCGTTTCTGTTTCTTTTGTTTTGTTTTGTCTTTTTCTTTTCCATCAGCAATCTGCTTACTTTACATGTGATAAATCTCTCATCGCTTTTTTTAAACCCTTAGGGGTTGGCTCAAGTTGTAAAGGCCTTGGGCTTAATCCTCCCCCAGGTCTAAGGTTTAAATCTTATTATGTGTAAACAATCTATAGGGGTCATCAGACTGAAAATTTTCGCTTGAATTACCTGAAATGCATTTGGAAAAAACTCCTTGCCTAAGCCTATGTACTATCGGGCTTAATCGGAACGCTGTTTTGGACATATGGTGTCAATGAAAATAAAAATAAAAAAAATCTCTCTTTGCTTTTAACACTCATAGTTGAAGTAGAGCAATGCTCTGCTGGTAGGACTGGTATAAAAACAAGCAAAGTAGATTTAACAGCAGATATGGAGATCTTTGGAATTATATATATATATAGATATATATGCACACACACTTGACTATTTCATGATCATAAATTTTGAGATGCAGCATAGATATGGAGAAGAAAATGGATTGACAGATGACAGAACATGTGAGTGGTCTTCATAAAATTCTTTGTGCTGGTTTTATCTCAACCAACAGATCATCAAGGTCTAGCAGGTTCTTTCTTGATATGGAGAAAGTGATCTTGGGTTGTTGAAAGTGTATTCATTTCCTGTTGGAATTGTTTCCGGATTTGATTATTGGCTGTTAAGGGGTAGATCGAGGATTTCAACTTGGGAATTTGTGTGATTTCAATTACGCCCCGATAAAAATCATCAATCTTTGAAAGAGTAATTTTTAGTACTAATCCCAGCAATTTATGCTACTTGTCTCTTCTTCTTCTTCTTCTTTTCCTTTAATTTTTAGAAATTAAAAAGAAGAGTAAAATTTATACAAGTTCGAAGTGCATGTGCGTACAAATCTTTTATAAAATGTTATAAAATTCACTTTCTTGATGGATGTATAAAAGGTCTGCATAAGACTTACATACTGATACTTGAAGCATCACTACTCTTTCAACCAAATTATGTTTTGACCTATACTAGATCATTATAAACCCTCGAGAGATTTAGATATTGAGTTAAGATGAGATGAATCGAATAAAATATTATTAAATATTATTTTTTAATATGATTATTATTTTGAGATTTAAAAATCTAGAATTGTTTCTTATATTATATAAGAATTTAAAAAAATTGTAATAATTAGACTTTTAAAAGGAAGTTTTAACTTTTAAGCCCGGTCCAATAATTTAATGAATATATGTATACAGAACGTCAAGACAAATAACAAGCACCAGTGGTCTAGTGGTAGAATAGTACCCTGCCACGGTACAGACCCGGGTTCGATTCCCGGCTGGTGCAATTGAGCGATGATGAAATACGTGCTAAATTGTGATGGTTGGGTCCATCACCGACGTCTGATAACCAAGACGAAAACAAGCACATCTGAGCTCTCTCTCTCTCTCTCACCCTTTTTTTTTTTTTAAATCATCTTTATTCTCCAATATTTCCATAAAATAATCCCCTTAAATCTCCATTTTTTCCCTGTGAAATATTGAAGTTTCTGCCGATGCAGCTCTTTTTATTTTTGTTTTTATTCTTCTTTACCCTCCAATATTTTCAAAATAGAAAAAGCACCCAAAATTTCTCCTTTTTTTTTTTCTATGAAATATGATATACCATTCGACACTGAACAATCCTCATCATACAAGAACCCTCAAATTTTACAGGCAGTTTACCACGATTCAAGTTTCTGTGGATGCAGCACAGGAAATAGCCATGAAAATTGACAGCAAGAAATCTTCCAAGAAATTAATAAGTAAAATCAAAAGAACTGGTATTTTTACAATTATGGTGGAAACATATCATAAACCCATATACATTATAGATGAGGATTACAAAACAATAAATACTCTGAATCTACATTAGCGAACAGAGCCAAACCATAAAGTCACTCGCAGCAATCTGAATTCATGGTTGCTGATAGCATGCCAAGCGTGCATGAGATCCTTGAGAAATGCTTTGCTAAGCACTTGGTTAATGAACCTTTTTTTTTCTATGCTTCTTCACTGCCACTTTGGTTGACATACTTCAATACGTTAAATTTGCACAGAGGGCATGTGGCATTGATGTGTAACCACTTGTCTATGCAGCTGCAGTGGAAATGGTGATTACAAGGAAGCTCGCGCAGTTCAGCTCCATCATCGTAGGCAGAAAGGCAAATGCAACATTCCTATGATTTACAACAAAAATTAACAACAAAAAGTGAAATTTCAACAAATTGTGATCAAACAATTTAAAAACACCTAATTATACTGAGTAACTTTCTTTTCCAGTTTAGAAAAAGTTGACGATGGTTTTGGCATCAACATTTCAGACTCATTATGCACTTGGATCATATAAGTCCCATTATAGTCCAGATATGGTACTGACGCCACAAAAGCTCTTTACTCCCAGGTGAAAGCTGTTAAGCTATTTTCAAGAATGACATCCAAGAAATGTTAAAAAATATAAATATATTTAACCACAAATTATAACTTACAGCATCCTCTTGGGACAGAACACGTTCAATTGGCGTATCAGTGTCACATTCAGTCATCATTCCTCTAAAAGACTCCTGAGTTTCACCATTAACTTTCTCAACATCACCCATCTTCTGGAATTTGAACTTCGGCAATTGATCGATCTCTTCCTCTGTTGCTCCTTCCTTTATACATACAAAAGATGAAGTGAGCTCACGTATAAAATATCATTAACCCCTAGGGGTTGGCTCAAGTGGTAGAGCCTTAGTCTTGTTGGTATGATTCCTCCAAGTCTACTGTTAAAACCCTTGGGTGCAAACAATTTCTAAGAGTTATCGAACTAGGAGAAATTTTCCCTTGAACAATCCAAAGTACACTTGCGAAAAACTCATTGCTGAGGGCCTGTGCACCCCCAGATTAGTCAGGAATTTATCCCCGGATACTGGTTGCCAATAAAAAAACAACATAAAAATATCACATTGCAAAAGTCTAAAATCAAACAAAAAAGTCCCCTAATTGACTCCCATCCATCATCTAGACTTTAATTCCGTATTATACTCCATTTTTATTTCTTTGCATAAATCTTCGACTACATTGGAATGCAGCAAGAAGAGTGAATCTTACAGTTAAATACAAACGGATTGACCCCAAAATTCCAAAAAAAGAAAGAAAGTTAAAAGACGAGAAAATAATGTTCACATGCAACATACCAGATTCTATATTTAGGTTTGGTGATACTTGACCAAAATAATTTTACTTAACATAAAGTCATAAATCACTTGAACTTTCAATTAGTTAAAGTGATTTCTTTAGACTCTTTATGCAGGGAAGAGAGGGAAAAAAAAGGAGGTTAAACCGCTAATCCACTAAATTCATCTCAGGACATTCAATTAAACCAATTCTAATGCCACTGTTACCCTGTCTATCACTGGAGCATCGGAATTTCTGGCATGGCTAACAGAAGCCATAAAGTTTCACTGCTCACAGTGAAGAGCGTACATCTTATCTAAAGCGGCACCTCAGCCACATTTTCTCCTCTGTTTCCAAATCAACTTTTGTCCTTCATCTGTTCCATGCCAAGCAAACCCTAAATTTAAATACCTTTTTTAGATCAATTTGCACAATCAATCCCAACGCCACATAAATCCACTAACAACTGCCATCAATGACATGGACTATTAGGGGTGCTGGGCAGGCCCCTGCATCCAGCCTGCCTCGCCCATTTATATCAAACACAAACCCACTTTGACTCGAACCCATTTTTATAGCTAAATGATATATCTGATTAAATGAGATATAATAAGAGATTTTTTTTTTATAGGTGAGATAAAATAAGAGCTAAATGACATATATAGCTAAATGATATATCTCATAAATGGGTAAATGATATAATCAGAGCTAAATGATATAGCTTAATCATAAATGAGTTCAGGTCAAAACTGCCTAATCATTTAGCTGTAGACGGGCCCTTGGCTGGGAGCCTTGGCTGCCCACCTGCTAGGGGCGGGTAGCACCCCTATGGACAATTCCCATGAGCCACATCAACAGATTATGTGCTCTAGTTGACAGCATGGATAACATTGACACAATTGAATATTCAAGACAAGTGTTAGTTTAACTAAAGAAGTATAAAAAAGGGTCACTTCTAAAACGGATATGATGTGAACCATACAATAGAGTGACAGTGGGAAAGGATGTGATTTCACAAGTTTGTAGATAATTACTTGATTTTTAAACAAAAAGTATCCGTAAATGATATAATCAGAGCTGAAGGATATAGCTACATCAAAAATGGGTTCAGCTCAAAATTGCCTAACCAATTAGCTATAGATGAGACTGGGGGCCTTGGCTGCCCACCTGCTAGGGGTGGTTAGCAACCCTATGGACAATTCTTATGAGCCACATCAACAGATTATGTGCTCTAGTTGACGGCATAGATAACATTGACAAGACTGAATATTCAATACAAGTGTTAGTTTAACTAAAGAAGCATAGAAAAAATGTCACTCCTAAAACAAATATGATGCGAACCATACAATAGGGAAGGGATGTGATTTCACAAGTTTGAAGATAATTGCTTAATTTTTAAACGAAAAGTATCCAATCTTATTCTCCCACCCCAAAAAAGGGAAAAAAAACAATAAACTATTAAGTATGAAAAGGAAGTTGAGCAAGTCTGTAACTGAAACAAGAAACTATAAGTGTAAATGTAAACTATTTCTCGTTGAGCATGTGGACTCTAGCCCATGTCTGCCAGAATAGCTACCCATCACATAAGCAAAATTTCTCACCTCCAACTGAAGACTGCAAATTCAATTGAAAAATAACACAAAATGGCTTACAACATAGTTTGTGAATATAATGAAAAAAATTCATGATTATCTACCTGATCTGTCACAACATATAAGATTGAGATGATGCATGGTAGACAGCAGCAAACAGCAATACCAACAAGACATGCAACAGCAACGCAGATCAGGATGAAAACAACATCGAAAGCTAGAAATGCAATACAAAGCCTGCAAAATAGGCCCATCCATAAGCAATAAAAAGAGAAAAGCAGAAAATCACTTCAAAGAAGAAGCTGAATCAAAAGAAATTTGTTTGAACACACCAGTAAAGTTGAGGTGAATCTCGTGTTAAAGTTTGACCACCAGCAGTCACCCAGTAGAATCCGATGATCCACCAGATAAATGAAGACATTGTATTTGCAAACTCAAGATTCTTCATGACACTGCCACAGTTTTCAATCTTATCACCATACATTTCTATGAGATATAATCAGAGCATTTCTATAGCTAAATTATGCGAATGCGAAGGATAAATGAGGTTTTCAACAGAATGCTCAGAGAGTGTTTCGGTTCAGCTTTGCATTTTGGGAGGGGGAAGCAGGGTCAACTTTCAGCTAAGGATAGTGCAGACATCAAATCCTCGCTGCAGGCAGAACTGACCAAAAAGTCGTACAAAAATTGAACAACTATATAGATCATATGGATCAAAAGAATCAACTATACTCATCTCGCCCCCATTGTCCTGCTCCTTAGAATTGCTAAATGATTCAAGCAGGCTCAAAGCCACCATGAAGATAGGATAGGGTTTTGTTCACTTTATTCAACCCTTTTTAGTATAAGCTTAAATAACGGTACCCTGTCCTAGCCTTTTTATATATGACAACCATACCGTGGAGGATCGCAGCATTGGTACAGTATTATTTCCCTTCTTTTCAGTCTAAAAAAGTTGCTATCGAATTCTAACCGTGCATATGGAAGCCATTAGTTACCAAATTCTATAAAGGAGTATTTCATTAACCGAGCATCCAAGCCTACTTGTTTCAAAGACACAACCATTACCAGTATGCTCCATCATAGTGCAAGAAAAACAGGAATTCGTTGCTTCTCAATGAAATTACCACCAACTACTTCACAAAATATTAAACGTTGTTATCAAAGTATCTACCGCTTCAAACAGCACTAGTTATTTGAGAAAAAGAACCAAATTTTAGAGCTATATATATACTTCCTGAGGCGAATTGCACTCGGAATCCTCACCAAGTCGCAAGGTAAATTATGCACAAGTTAAATAGAATCTGAAGAGAAAAATAGCAATAATTCGCCAATTACGGTTCTGCGTTGTACTCATCGAAAAACAGTGACCATGCCCCAAATCTTACGGTTTACCTCGTAATTACGTGGGCGGGTGGGTGGGGGTAAGGAAGGCTTGAAGCCGTACATGTACGGAGATTAATGTTAGCATTCAAATCAGAACAAGGAGAACAACGTTAGCAAGTCTCAAGGCTAACCTGGTTTCTTCCTCAACCAGACGCTGGTCTATTCCATAATACTCCCCATCACTTCCAGACCCGGAATCGGAATTCAAATACGCGTCGCCACCACTTTCCCAACCCGCACTTCCCTCCGCTCCCAACGTACGTTCCTCGCGTCGCTTTCTATACTCCAGGACTACACACACCATATGTATCAAGCATTGCACCCCGTACCCAATAATCCAGAGCCTCAATGGGACAATCGGCGCCTCCTTCACGCTCAGCCCCAAGACCGTCAACCCAACCCCCACAAACGCCAAGTTCCACAGAAGATCCAATACTATCACCGGCTTCGAGTGCGCCCAGCCGCTCTGCCGCTCCTCGAGCTGCTCGGCTGCATTCTCTCGGACCCGGACGGACGGTTCTCGGAGCATCATGCGCCGCCCGCTAGCGCGCCGGAGAAACCGAGCGGCACCGCGAAGAGGCGGCGGCGTCCTGCGCCGGATGAACCGGCGGCTCCGGAGGAGGTTTTCGGCTATGGAGTTGCCGAGGAGGGGCGAGGTGTCGAGCGCAGCCTCCGAAGGCGGCGGTGGATTGGAGCCATGCATTTTGAAAAAGGACTTTTTTGAGGGAAAGGAGGTGAATTTCGGCTTGGTTTGTTTTTCTTTGTATCGATGCAATTTCAGGGGCAGATTTGAAGGGATTGAAGATAAGAAAATCTGTTATCAAGGTTTTAGTTGGTTGCAGATTTGAATTGAATTTGGAGCTCTGCTATGAAATTTTGTTTTGGATTCGAATTATGATTATCAATTGTATTGACGAAGAAAATCAAAGGAACAAGCATCGAATGGAGCGGCCTAGTTTCGGTGTTTTTTGGATGGCGTAAAGTGTGAACCGTACCCGCGAGTGTTGAGTAAATTGCTACTCGCTTCGTACGTTAACGAGTTTTGCATTTTATGACGTATCCAAATACAAAAATTCACGTGATTTGATACCATTAAATTTATTCTAAATTAGATTTTATCGTTTAAATATTGTATAGGATTTTTTTTAATTAAAAATTCAATGAGTATATTCTTCTATATATTTCTTGCATATTTTATTAATATAATTAGTTGCATCACTCTTTTTAAATGATTTAATTTTGTTACACAGTTTATATGAGATGAAATATGATGTTTTGTTAAAAATTAAATAAAATATTATTATAATATAATTTTTTAATATCATTTTTGTTTTAATATTTGAAAATTTTGAATTATTTATTATATTTTATGTGAAGATTTATAAAAATTATAATGATTATATGAGATAAGATGAGATGAGATAGTTTGGGTATCCAAATCAACAAATAACTATTTCGGCCAATCACATCAGTGAAGTGTGAAAAAATGACTATACGTAACAGAACTCTTTTTAGACCAATTTATAAATAAAATAATTTCTTTTATCTTAAAATATAAGCTTCATCTCCTGTATTAATATTATTCCCTTTTTTATGATATAATCATGAAATTGTTTAAGGTATATAATTGTCTTTTTTACTATTTGATGGATGTTAATTATTTTTTATTTAAAATTTTAATATGTAAATTTTTATTAGAAATGTGTTATATTTAAGAAATATTCTGTCTAAGTAATTGACTATGAAATTATCTAAAATATACTCAATCAACACAATCAATAATAAAATTTAAAATAGAATTAATAAGGAAAATTATACTTATTATCCTTATATCACATACTTACTTTTATTTTTTTTATTATTTTCTTAGCAATTGTGTTATGTATATATGATAAATAGAATAACTCTATATAATTAGCAAGAATAAGAAATTAAAAAAAAAATTTAAAATTACATACAGTAGTATGCGATACAGACAACTGGATAGAAGGCCTCAATTAATAATATTTGCGAGAAATTCTATTTGCAAGATTTCCATGCATTGTGTAGACTTGAGGTCTATTCATGGAAATAAAGTTTCTTATTTCAAAAATATTAATCTTATTGGGAGATGCTATAGGTTACTCCAAAATTAGGGATAAGAAATGAAATTAAAAAGAGATAAAATAACCAATGGAGTTGTTGGCTTCTAAAATAATTAGCAAACCAATTTCAAGTCATTCTAATAATTTTAAATGTCAAGTAGAGATAAGGAGACATTTCGCGTGTCGTGCATTCTAATAATTTTATATTCCAACTCATATTTAAAAGGGGTTGCTTAGAAAATAAATCAATAAAATAAAATAAAGAATAGCTGTTTTCGAGGTATATTCGAACTATGGCCAACTTTCATCCATCTATGGATTCGCATAACCAGCACTTATTTACCATTGTAACATTTTTTTTTTTTTTGGCTAAAATAATATTGTGAACTGAAGAAAAAGAAATGATATTTGCATAATCTATTCGTCTTAGAAAAAATAATTAAATTTGGGATTCATATAAAAAAATTATTTTTTAATAATAGATTTTAAAAAAAAATGAATGCGCAATGCTTATACATTTTATAATAAGTTTTGTTATGTACAATCACTTTTAAATACTCATTGTCAGTGGCGGCTCAATACAAATTGAGGTTTAATGTAAAATTTAAGTTAGTCATTCGTAATTATAATATAATAAAATATAAATTATTATATGGAATATTTTCAAAATTTTTAATAAAATGAGATTTTATTTAAAATCTTTAAATAAAGTTTTTTTGAATTTATTTTTAATACAGCAACTTAAAATGAGGTCTTAATGCAAATTTTATATCTAAATTTAGTAAGATCTTAAAAAATTATTTAAAATATAAATAATTCATTGTATTAAATATTAAATTATTATGGGGACTTGCAAACTTTGAAAAATATAAAATTTATTTGAATTTTTATTTAATAAAATGGTTTTTATTTTTTATTTTTAAATATTCCTCATTTTTAATTTTAGGGGCCTTACATATGGTGGGGCCTTAGGCAATGAACTTACTATTAAGCCGGCCCTGCACANATATGATCCTGAAAAGTTTTTTGAACTAATTTTACAAATTTGATTGGGTTAGATTGAATATGTTCATGTATGACTTTGTTCCTTTAAAACCACAGAAAATCCATGGCTATGAAATCAAAGATTTGAAAACTTTGGTGTTCAGACTCTGGGATTTTTAAAAACTTGCTTGGATTGATGATATTTTTGATACAGTCATGAACTGGTTGATTTGAGAATATAGTGATATCTATAGGCCATTTGGACTGTCTCCACACAATTTTGAAATAAATACAGTTTAGGAACAAGTAGGTAAGATTTTCTGGTTCAGTTTTGCAAAGAGGGCATAAAATATGTTCTTCCTCTATGGGAATGACTCTATGAATGATTTCTTTTGTGAGAGGGATGTTGTGACAAATTTTCCAAATAAAGAGTTTCATTCGGTTTTAGATTTTCATTTTTGATAAATGTTTTCAGTTAATTGAATTGTTTGATGGGAATGATGGAATTTTGTTCATCAAGGTAGTATAAGTTGACTTTATGAAAATTTTCCAATAGGTGATGGGTCCATTTGATTTTGTCAGGATTGAGCGGAGATTATGAATAGCCAAGGGAATTGTTACGAGGTGTTTGTTGTGAATTGCATCCCTCACTTGGTTCTGTAACCTATATTTAATAATTAATATATATGAACCATAGTGGTTAAAAAAAAAAAATAGATGGGAGGAGCCATGGGCATTTATTACCTAGGAGTGAGGACCACCTTATCCCCTTTTTGCAAGCGGCTTATAGCGGAAAGTTCTGATTATTTAATTGATGGAAATGTACACGTGTACAGATCACAATACAAGTAGCAGCGACAAGCCTTTGTGATTCCCAGGTGACGTACGTTTTAGCCCCTTTACGGGGTTTTTGGCATCTTCTTCCTTGAATATCACGGACTACGGAGTTCTCTGACTATCCCCCGTTAACGCTCCCCCACTCGCCCAACCTCCGAAACTCGTACACTCGCTGACCCCGCGCGGCTAATTTTTAGCTGGAAAAAACCTATTTTAGTACCAATTTTTCGTAGTTTTCTTTAAAACCATTATATAACTATTAACTAAACACTTCTTTGTTTCGAAAATTACGAAAATCTCTTGCATATAAAAAAAAATAAAAAAAATTAATATACAGTCATTTTTATATATTTTATATAAACTTCATCGATATAATTGATTGCCTCATTTTATTTATATAAAATAATTATTTTAATCAATCATATCAGTAGAGCACATAATGTGCAGGGCCGGCTTAATAGTAAGTAAATAAATGCGCAATACTTATACATTCTATAATAAGTTCTGTTACATACAATCACTCTTAAATACTCATTGTCAGGGGTGGCTCAATATAAATTGAGGTTTAAGGTGAAATTTAAGTTACCCATTCGTAATCATAATACAATAAAATATAAGTTATTATATGAAATATTTTCAAAAGTTTCAATAAAATGAGATTTTATTTAAAATCTTTAAATAAAGTTTTTTTGAATTTATATTTAATACAACAATTTAAAATGAGGCCTTAATGTAAATTTTATATCTCAATTTAGCAAGATCTTAAAAAATTATTTAAAATATAAATAATTTATTGTATTAAATATTAAATTGATTATTATGGGGACTTGCAAACTTTGAAAAATATAAAATTTATTTGAAATTTTATTTAATAAAATAGTTTTTATTTTTTATTTTTAAATATTCCTCATTTTTAATTTTAGGGGCCTTACATATGGTAGGGGCCTTAGGTAATGAACTTACCATTAAGCCAACCTTGCACATTATGTGCTCTACTGATATGATTGGTTAAAATAATTATTTTATATAAAGAAAATGATGCAACTAATTATATTGATGAAGAATATATAAAATACATAAAAATAACTGTATATTAATTTTTTTATATGCATGATGAATGAGATTTTCGTGATTTTCGAAACAAAGAAGTGTTTAGTTATATAATGGTTTTAAAGAAAACTACGAAAAATTGGTACTAAAATAGGTTTTTTCCAGCTAAAAATTAGCCGCGCGGGGTCAGCGAGTGTACGAGTTTCGGAGGTTGGGCGAGTGGGGGAGCGTTAACGGGGGATAGTCAGAGAACTCCGTAGTCCGTAATATTCAAGGAAGAAGATGCCAAAAGCCCCGTAAAACGTACGTCACCTGGGAATCACAAAGGCTTGTCGCTGCTACTTGTATTTTGATCTGTACACGTGTACATTTCCATCAATTAAATAATCAGAACTTTCCGCTATAAGCCGCTTGCAAAAAGGGGATAAGGTGGTCCTCACTCCTAGGTAATAAATGCCCATGGCTCCTCCCATCTATTTTTTTTTTTTAACCACTATGGTTCATATATATTAATTATTAAATATAGGTTACAGAACCAAGTGAGGGATGCAATTCACAACAAACACCTCGTAACAATTCCCTTAGCTATTCATAATTTCCGCTCAATCCTGACAAAATCAAATGGACCCATCACCTATTTGGAAAATTTTCGATAAAGTCAACTTATACTACCTTGATGAATCAAAATTCCAATCATTCCCATTCAAACAATTCAATTAACTGAAAACATTTATCAAAAATGAAAATCTAAAACCGAATGAAACTCTTTATTAGGAAAATTTGTCACAACATCCCTCTCACAAAAGAAATCATTCATAGAGTCATTCCCATAGAGGAAGAACATATTTTATGCCCTCTTTGCAAAACTGAACCAGAAAATCTTACCTACTTGTTCCTAAACTGTATTTATTCTAAAATTGTGTAGAGACAGTCCAAATGGCCTATAGATATCACTATATTCTCGAATAAACCAGTTCATGACTGTATCAAAAATATTATCAATCCAAGCAAGTTTTTAAAAATCCCAGAGTCTGAACACCAAATGTGACGCCCCCAAATTCCGCTTGGGATTGAACGGACATTTGAAGCGTCGGGACATGCAACATAAGGTTACCTGCCCCCGTTCATGACATATAAGATGCAATGTTTCTAACATGCATCTAGCATTATGCAATATTCGCAGCGGATAATCTTTTTCTTTAGCAATACTATGCACCAAACTAAATATATCCCAAATACTTGAAACATAATTCATACATAAAGGCATACTAAAAAGCCGTGATCACCACACTAGTCTAAAATGGTTGTGATCAAAAGAATACTTGAGATACAACTCCAAAAGTACAAGTATTAACCTAAGTTAAATACTATACCATCATCAACATCGCACCGTGGCCTAGTCGACCGTATTCAGTTGGTCAGATTCCAATTCTCCTTTGGGTCCTGTAACAAGATCTACCATTCGGGGGAATGGTAGTTGGGACTACCACAGTGAGATTTGATTACAAATCTCAGTAAGTTAACATAAAACTCACACACAGGTTAAAAATGCATGCATGGCAGTAAAAGCATAAATGCATAATTATAGTCATATATAAACATAGTATAACTTGACATATAGCATGACTTAACCAGAATTTAAACATGAACTGAAACTTGACTTAACATGGCATAAACTTAAGCTTAAAACATAACATGAACAAACAACATAACATGAACGTGAAACATAACATGGACATGAACATAACATAACATGAACATAACATAACATGAACGTGATCTTGAACATATCATAAAAGTGAACATAACATGATGTGAACATGAACTTGGAACATAACATAAACATGAACATAACATGTACGTGAGTATAATATAACATGAACTTAATCTGAAACTTGACTTAACATAAACTTGGAATCTTATTTAATTGTCTTGATTAATAATGTGCATTAATACGTACTCCACAGTTGTTGTGGCCCCACGTATTCAAGTAACATAAAACATAATACGTACTCCACAGTTGTTGTGGCCCCACGTATTCTACATGTCACAATTGCTGTGTCTCATGTAGTGTATGCTCCACAGTTGTTGTGGCCCCATACTTCATGCTCCACAGTTGTTGTGGCCCCATGAATTACACATAACATAAAATATAATACGTACTCCACAGTTGTTGTGGCCCCACGTATTCTACATGTCACAATTGCTGTGTCTCATGTAGTGTATGCTCCACAGTTGTTGTGGCCCCATACTTCATGTAACATAAAATATAATACGTACTCCACAGTTGTTGTGGCCCCACGCATTATAAGTAACATAAATATAATACGTACTCCACAGTTGTTGTGGCCCCACGCATTATAAGTAACATAACATAAATATAATACGTACTCCACAGTTGTTGTGGCCCCACGCATTATAAGTAACATAACATAAATATAATACGTACTCCACAGTTGTTGTGGCCCCACGCATTATAAATAACATAACATAAATATAATACGTACTCCACAGTTGTTGTGGCCCCACGCATTATAAGTAACATAACATAAATATAATACGTACTCCACAGTTGTTGTGGCCCCACGCATTATAAGTAACATAAATATAATACGTACTCCACAGTTGTTGTGGCCCCACGCATTATAAGTAAATAACAGAAAAGTAACATAAAACATAATACGTACTCCACAGTTGTTGTGGCCCCACGTATTCTACATGTCACAATTGCTGTGTCTCATGTAGTGTATGCTCCACAGTTGTTGTGGCCCCATGAATTCACATAACATAAAATATAATACGTACTCCACAGTTGTTGTGGCCCCACGTATTCTACATGTCACAATTGCTGTGTCTCATGTAGTGTATGCTCCACAGTTGTTGTGGCCCCATACTTCATGTAACATAAAATATAATACGTACTCCACAGTTGTTGTGGCCCCACGCATTATAAGTAACATAAATATAATACGTACTCCACAGTTGTTGTGGCCCCACGCATTATAAGTAACATAAATATAATACGTACTCCACAGTTGTTGTGGCCCCACGCATTATAAGTAACATAACATAAATATAATACGTACTCCACAGTTGTTGTGGCCCCACGCATTATAATAACATAACATGTCTTATCTTTCTTAATGCATGTGATATTATTTAATATCATATACTTTTCTAACATGGCGTATACTTGTAAATGGCATAATATGATTTAATCATAAACATTTCATGGCATACATGTATCATATGGCATACTTAACATGGCATACTTATAACATACATCATTGTATGGCAGAAAAGATTATTTAACAGATAATTATTCATGAGAGATTAAATCATACGTAACAGATAAACATGTAATGACATAGCATGACATGGCATATACGATAACATACATACATAAATTGTAGTTCCCTTACCCATCACACATACACAATAAACTGATAGTAAGTTAGAGGCTAACTTACCTCGATCGTCGCGTTCTATGAGAATAGAGCGCGAGACACGAGGAACTGCACAACAGCTGGAAGAGGAACACTCGAGTCCTTAAGATTTTCACTTCTGAACTCAATTGCCATATTGTAAGCACTTGCAACACCACGGCCAACTTGAGGTTTCACTATACTCGGAAGAGATAAATTGACTTCAGAAAGCCTTTGCACTAAAACAAGTTCATTAAAATTATCAATAACAACCAAACAAACAACTCATTTCTCAATCCATATACTCTTAGCCATAGTCAACCACAAGATGACACCAGTCATCCCGGACTATAATCCATATCATCACTGCTTCGGGACACTGTCATACAGTTTCCCAACATTACACCATACGCTCCACACTTCTCTGCTACGCCATTCAACCCTTCGTGACACGCCATCCGATGTATCACGACTTAATACAGAGTACACTCACGTGAACTCTCTTCCATCCACACTACAATACCCATCACTGCGATACACGTCTCACGGTGCATCGCTACGCGACACGGAGTACGCGCTACGCGTACTTCCTTCGCTACAACTCTCATCAACACGATGCACATCACACGATGCATCGCCATACAACACGGAGTACACTACATGCGTACTCCCTTCCTTCTACGACACACATCACTACAGTGCACGTCGCGCGGCGCGTCGCTGCATTACACAGAATACGCTACACGCGTATTCTCTTCACACAACCCGCCGTATCACATCTACGGCATCCATCTCACGCCTATACTTCACAGCACAGTCCACAAAATACACAATCAAACGCAACACTTCACAACCACACTTCGCTTCACAACTACGCAACGAATTCCACAAATACAACTACACAATCCACAAACCAACCAACTATTTTAAACGTAAAATAACTAGAGATAGAAGGTTATACCATCGACGGGATAACCCGTGCGTCGCTCGTTGTTCGTCACGAACATGCGTCGGAGGAACGTACGTGGCGGCGTACGGTGGCTGTCCACCACATAAAGTGGTAGTTTGGGCTTGAGAAAGGCTAGGCGTGGTCTTGGAAGACTCATGATTTTACAGCTGTCGGTGAAGAACAAAATACGTGATTTACGGAAAAGATAAACTATACGCGTGATTCCAGATGAGGGTAAAGACAAGAGAGATGTGATTGCTGTCGGGAAATAATCCAAAACTGATAATTTTAGCGGGCTGTTACACCAAAGTTTTCAAATCTTTGTTTCATAGCCATGGATTTTCTGTGGTTTTAAAGGAACAAAGTCATACATGAACATATTCAATCTAACCCAATCAGATTTGTAAAATTAGTTCAAAAAACTTTTCAGGATCATATAAGAGCTTGGACAAGGAAAGATGATTATTTGGCATTTGAAGATTTCTTGCCAATCAAAGAAAAAGACCAAGACCCACCAGAATCCAAGATATTGGCTTTTGATTTAGCTGTGAGAGACCAAGGTACAACAATTTCTGCAGTAGGAAGGGACTCAAACGGTACAATTTTTTTTTCTGAAACAGACTAGATACATAGCTCCCATCCGAACACAGGGGAAGCCAGGCAGCACTAGTGGCCATTCAAGAAGCTAGAAAAATGAAACTGAAGAATATAATTCTTGAAGGAGATTCCAATGTGGTCATACAAGACATTATAAATTCCTCAGCTACCCAAGACTGGGTACTAAACCGCATCATCAATGATATCAAGCATCTTTTAAAATCATTCACAAGATGGGAGGGAAGCAAGGAAAATTCATCGATCTTCAAATCGATGCGCGCATAATCTAGCGCAATGGGCGGCAACAATGAAAGTCTACGGAAATATTCCTTTAATCAAAATCCCTCCAAGGTTATTGCAATTTCATAGTAGAAAAGATTCACATGTTGTGTAATATGTAAAAAGAGCTAGACTCTCTAGTATTCCAACATCTATATATTGTCCACTTGATTAAAAAAAAACACCTTATAAAAATTAATATAGTATAAAATAATAATAATAATTAAATAACAAGATACAGGACACCACGAACACCATGACAGATGTCATGGCAAAGCAATCTGCAAGTTGGTTGACAAAGGACTCTACTTCTGTGACTTTGATCATCTTAGCTAGAAAAAGCATAAATAGGAAAAGATAAAGGGTTAATTACACTTTTCTCTCTTTAAATTTTCATTCAATTTATAATATGTCTCTGAAATTAATAATTGTATCAAAATAAATCCGCTTATTTTCAAAACTTATCAATCCCCATTCTGTCTACCACCAGCGTCAAATGTAACGAAAACTTCCTCCATGTGCTGTTTACGTGCATCGAAATTATTAGTTTGGAGGATACATTGTGAATTGCATGAAAGATCGAGGGGGCAAAGTGAAAGTTCATGTGTATTTTAGAAATTTTTATACTATTCAAAAATACACATGAATGTATTATTCTGTATAAATTTATTTGTATTATTTGAATTGAAAAAAAAAATCTAACATAATTTTATATAAATTGCATTGTTTTATTCAAATATGTTCTTGATGATTCTAATAATAACAAATCGATAGAATACAAGTCATCTATATTTATTTATAAATATTTCTTAAAATATTAATAAAATTGTTTGCAATTGATATTTTCTATTATTGTTAAAAATGTGTTGATTAACAAAAATCTTATTTGCAAACACTTTTACGTAATTTTTGTGCACTCCAGTAATGTGATTAGTTGCGTCACTTTTTTTAATATAAAATAAATGTTTTGGTCAATCACATCAATAGAGTACATAAAAAATACATAAAAGTGACTGTATACAGCAGAACTCTTAGAAAAATTGTTTAAAGTTATAAAAAAAAAAAAGAAGAAAAAGAACTCATTGAAGCACAACCATTTCTTTCACATTGATAGAAACCTATATTTATTTAATTAACATACTTTAGACCATATATTTCTTTTAATTTATTTTGCATCAAATTGATGTTTCTTTTTTATTTTAGACTTATTAATTAGAGTAAATTTCATTTTATCCCATCGAACTTTCATGTAATTCATAATGTGCCCCCAAATTAATAAGTTTGATGCAATCAGGGGTGCTTTTGTCTTTGTAGTGACTGTTATCCACATAAGCAGCATGTGAAAGAAGTTTCTGTTACATTTGATGTTATTGGTATAGAAAGGGGGGGGGGGGAATTAATAAGTTTTGAAAATAAACAGGTCAATTTTGATGCAATTATTAGTTTCGGAGGCATATTATGAATTGAGTGTAAGTTCGGTGAAGTAAAGTGTAATTAACCCATAAGATAGAAAGCTTAGGCCCCGTTTTGGATTCGGAAAGTATCTATCTTATCTCATTTTATCATTATAATATTTTCAAATTCTTACACAAAATATAATAAATAATTTAATTTTTTTAAATCTCAAAACAATAATAATAGGATTAATTACACTTTGCCCCAGAACTTTCACTCAATTCACAATATGCACCCAAAACTAATAATTGCATCAAAGTGGACCTGCTTACATTCAAAACTTCACAATCCCCCATTCAGTCTACCATCAGGGTTAAATCGAACAGAAATTGAGCACGTGTTGCTCACATGCAGCTTCTTCACCTACAAAAACAAAAATACCCCTAAGAAAAAATTCCACTTTGCTCCCTTGAGCTTTCACACGATTCTTAATTTGTCCAGAATGTTACATTAAATTAGATTTTTATTATAAATTAAATTTTATAATAAATCTGAATTTACAAATCTGGAATAAAAAGACTAGCAAAAAGATAAATCTTTGAACTCAGTAAAATACTAGGATATAATTTTTTTTTAAATTAAAAATATATATTTGAATAACTCTATATAAATCACACTAAATATACAAATATATATATAACTAAATATGTAACATTAAAAAAATAAAGCTTTATTTCTCTACCTCATGAATAGTTATTATTCTCATTTTATTCCTGATTTTGATTTATTCTTATTTATGGAACATGAGTTATTATTCCTCTTCATAAAATCCTACAAAATTAAAAAAATAAAATTATTATAGACACTATTCCAAAATTTCAGGAGTTATTCCAAAAATAACGACGAATTTATAAAATAAACATTGAAGAATTTAAGAATAAAATGAGAATAATTGTGACGGCCCCAACTCCCATGTACGGGCACGTGGAAATCGAGGCATCGGGATGATGACAATACGGGTCACATATCTCATCGCCAAGTGCCAAGTGTGTGTACAAGCAACACGTGTAGAACAAAAATAACGCAGCGGATAATGAATGTCAGTCTACAAAGTATCGGAGTTTTGTTTAAATACAAACTCGCTTAAAACAAGCGTATCAAAATACTACAAGTTTTATAGCAACTTCATAAATCCAAATACATAATGAAAAGGCAAGGAAAATAATTTCCAAATAATATAAGCAACCTCACTTAGTCCTTAGGCTCAGCCTCCTCCTCATCTGTATTAAAATCTATGGTACCAAAGACAGTACCACAGCTAAGTAACAATCCAAACAAATTTCAAGATAAAAATACATTCATACAATAACCAAATACATGAACATGATGCCATATGCACATGTCCCGAAAATCATCCTTTCCCAAAATAATCAATTTTACACGCACGCTAAAATCCTATTTTGGCCCAAAACATTTCCTTTAAAATATTTCATGGCCATTATCCCAAATAATGGCCCAAAAATCCAATCTCGCCATTTTTTCCAGAAAATGGCCCAATAACCAACTATCAGAGCACTGTAGGTGGGAATCACAGGTAGGACTCTACCACCATCCTTATACGTGCACCATAGGCGGGAATCACAGGCGGGACTCTACCACCGTCTTTGCTTACCACCATTCCTACAAGTCCGTCTGTAAGCGGAAATCGCAGGCGAGACTCTACTACCATCTCTACGCGTGCACTATAGGCAGGAATCACAAGCGGAACTCTACTACCGTCCCTCCTTACCACCATCCTTATAGTGACTCTCTATCCAACCGTTGAATCAGTTCATTTCAAAAATACCCAAAAATCATTTCTTGCATAAAAATTCAGTTTTCAATATCCAACACATGTACATGCATACACCATGCAATGCAAATGACATGACACAAAATAACCAATAATCCAAATCATCTAAACATAAGTGACTCCATCCTCAAATCTATATGACTCCCGACCTTTACTTGGTTTTGGCCATTTTCATGCCTTGTTTTCTTCCTTAAAACCATGAACTTTGCTCTGATACCACTTCAGGTTCCATAAACCCGTTCTTTAAATCTTATAGAATTCTAACCTCTGATTCCTTGCGCTCTTATTAGTTGTTACCTCCGTCCATTCATGGCTCCTGCCTTCGTCCTGATGGGTTCAACTAAACCATAACATTTCCCCTCCCAAGCTTAAAAAAGAAAAATAACTATCTAACCCAAGTACGCGCACTCTATCTAGGACCATCATTGCACTCTAAAAGGTTTGAAACCTCCATCCACACAAAGGAACACTATAACTTCAAGATAATAAAATAAAATAATTAAAGCCCAACAAGAAAATAATTTAAAATAAAGAGCATTTTAAATGCAAAACAATAATTAATATTAAGCAAGAACAAAAAATAAATAAATTTCATAACTTAAAAATCATAAGTAAATTCAGCGATAAATCCGATAATTTAAAACAAAAGAATTAATATTTTAAATCAATTAAAATATTCCTTCAATAAAAATACATTAAAATATGGGGTATCACAATAATAACTATTTATGACCTAGAGAAAAAAACCTTTATTTTTGTTAATATTACATATTTAGTTATATATATTTATATATTTAGTGTGTTTTATATAGAGTTATCCAAACACATTTTTAAATTTTTTTTAAAAGAATTAGAAAATTATATCTTAATATTTTACCTAGTTCAAAATTTTATCTTTTTGCTAGTCTTTTATCCCAAATTTGTCAATTTAGATTTATTATAAAAATTTAATTTAATTTATTATAAAAAGATAGTTTAATATGACATTCGAGACAAATTGAGAATCGCATGAAAGTTCGAGGGAGCAAAATGAAATTTTTTCTTGGGAATATTTTTGTCTTTGCAGAAGATGAAGCTGCACATGAATAGCACATGCTCAATTTCTGTTCGATTTAACGCTAATGGTAGACTTAAAGGGGGGATTGTGAAGTTTTCAAAGTAAGCAGGTTCGTTTTGAAACAATTATTAGTTTTGAGTGCACATTGTGAATTGAGTGAAGTTCGAGGAGGCAAAATGTAATTAACCCATAATAATATTAAAAAATAATATTTTAACAATATTTTATTTAACTTTAATCTTTAATAAAAAACCATCACATTTCATCTTTGAATCCAAACCAGCCCTGACTTAACAGGGGAAGCATAAACAAGAACAAATAAAATGTTATGACAATCCAAGTTCCCACTGCCCAAGAACGCTCATGAGAGATTGTGCTAGCGGGTGGGAATAGAGGTTCGGGCATTTGGAGGACCACATTTGAAAGAATCAATACTATTGAGTCTTCTAGAATTGTGTGTGTTTAAAGAAGACTTGCCACAAGACAAAGGCACATGAATTAGGATATATCTATTCTATTATATTAGTGCCTAACGAGCTTCTACAGTAATGAACAGTAACTATTGTTGTTTTTTGTGTTGAATCCGTGTATAATGAATAGTAGATCAGTGTTGATTATTTTATATCATGTCAATTTTAACACATTATGTTAACCGAGCATGTGGATCCGTGTACTCTAGGGATATAATTGTCTTTTTCGATAGATTGATTTTACATGTGTCAGTGCAAAAGTCCCTAATTGCTACTCTCTCTCCAGTGCCGTTTGGCTCTATGGATATAAATCTTAGGTTTTTTGTTTTATATTTACATGTTAGGTTTGACAAATATTATATGTTGGGTTAGGCAAATATTATAATAAGTTACAATTTACAAAATTTTCTTCCAATTTCCAGTGCCATATGCTAGCTTCTTTTGTTTCTGTTTGTGGGTCAGTAGTAGGATATCTGCAAATATATATATATATATATATATATTAGAAATTAGATAATTAGAAAATTGTATCTTACACAATATTGTGATTTTTTCATAAAACAATTATAGAAATTTTTAGTACTCATTACTAAAGGTTTAAGTGTTCTATTTTAAAATTATATAAAGCCTAAGTGTGCCTAGTATTTATGCCCTTCCGTGTCTTCCCTTTTTTTTTGGGCGTTTTAAGAGGTTTAAGTGTTATATTTTATGTCGTTTTGTGTTTTATGTGGTTTAAGTGTAAGTTGTGTTTGTTGGTGTCAGGTTCTAGGGCAGTGTATTTCCTTTTATTTTGTATTTATTTAAACACAAGTTCTCTAGGCTCTGTGTTAACCCATTTATTTAAACCCAGGTTCTTTAAGGCCCCGTGTTGGCCATATGTTAGTAGCATTTTCTTTTATTCTTTCTTTCATTCTAGTTTTTAACCCAGATTATAGGGCCCCGTGTTTCCCATCTAAATCATTTTTGTGTCAGTAGAATCAGTACAGAGTGATGTAGCTTTTTACTGCTTGGTGATTCTAGGGCCGTGCGACGTGATGTAGCTTTTATGATTTTAGGAGAAGCTTTTTATGATGTTGTGATCATTTTTTTTTATAGGACAACTAAATGCCACCAATCACAATTAATCATTTTTTTTCTTCTTATTTGTAACCTATATTGATCAAATTTCTTTTGATTGAAAATATGCGAGTAAGGTTGGATCTAGTTTTTTAAGATTATGTGTTTGAATTAGGCAACTTAATGCCACCAATCACAATTGATGAAACCATAAAAATTCTTGATGACATACTTGTTCCCTATGAAGATGACTGCATTTCTTTAGATTATTTAATAGATATTGCTTTACATGATATTTATGAATATTCAATAAATATGTTAACTATGATGAATCGGGCCATATTAACACCAAAGAATACTTGTGTTGATGAAATAAATGCATTATTAATTCATAGGTTTCCTGGTCAACTTTGGCGATATTATAACTTTGATGAAGCAATGGATGCATTTAAACAATCAATTATGAAGAATTTTTTAAATACTGTGACCCCAAATGGACTACATTCTCATGAATTGTTACTGAAGAAAAATTATCCCATCATGCTGCTTAGAAACATTAATATTTCTTAAAGACTATGCAACGGAACATGTCTAATTTGTCAAGGTTGGATCAAATTTCTAAATTGATGAAACCATAAAAATTCTTGATGACATACTTGTTCCCTATGAAGATGACTGCATTTCTTTAGATTATTTAATAGATATTGTTTTACATGATATTTATGAATATTCAATAAATATGTTAACTATGATGAATCGGGCCATATTAACACCAAAGAATACTTGTGTTGATGAAATAAATGCATTATTAATTCATAGGTTTCCTGGTCAACTTTGGCGATATTATAACTTTGATGAAGCAATGGATGCATTTAAACAATCAATTATGAAGAATTTTTTAAATACTGTGACCCCAAATGGACTACATTCTCATGAATTGTTACTGAAGAAAAATTATCCCATCATGTTGCTTAGAAACATTAATATTTCATAAAGACTATGCAACGGAACATGTCTAATTTGTCAAGCTTTTGATCAAAATGTCATTGATGCAAAAATTACAATTGGACACCATAGCGAAAAAAGTGTCTTTATTCCAAGAATCTCATTCTTACCAAATGTTGATGAAAATAGTGGCTTCCCATTCAAACGAACTCAGTTCCTTATCAGATTAAACTTTGCAATGACTATAAATAAGTCACAAGGGTAAACATTGGATTTTGTTGGGATATATTTACCTCAACCTGTTTTCTCACATGGTTAATTATATGTGGCTTTATCAAGGGCTAAAACTGCATCTATAATAAGGATTTTAATATGGCCAGTGTAGACTGAACGATCTGAAAAGAACTGCACAAAAAATATTGTGTATACGAAATTATTAAAATTAGCACGTTCAAATTAATGTTATATGGGTAATTGGCTTCAATTGTATTCTTTAATTCTCTTTACAATTTTTTAATTTAGTATTGTGTTTACTATACTTATACATTTAATATATTTGTATGTGAACAGCTTTTAAAGATGCAGACGGTTTATTAATCGATAAAAGATATCACTCCAAGTACAAGAAATTGGAAAATCAAAATGATCGTGGTAGACAAGTCACCCAAACTTGAAGGCCAGAGCTCACCACTGGAGTACCAAAGTCTGACATTGATTGATCCAGAGGTATAGTATTTACTTCCATCTATTGTTTTTTATTTTATTTTATTTTTTGTTTATTTTTTGGTTTTTTTTTGTATACTAGAAACTGGGAAGGGATTTTGTTATTTTTGCATGCTGTCTATTAAGCTTTGTTTATTTTTTTTCTAACTATTGTTTTGTTATGTGTTTTGATGTTAAAATTTTTAAATCTTTTCATATTATATATATATATATATATATATATATATATATAAATGTCGATCATATTCCATTCATTCAGATCTCTTCCTGTAATACATTTAAAAAATATATTATTTTTTTAAAACCCAAAAACAAATTAAAATCAAACAAAATTATTATACTAAATTATTCATTTTATTGTAAATTATTCGTTACAGCTGTTTTTATCATACAGGAAAGTCAACAACAAACTACGATGTTTGATAAAAATATTGACTCACGAGATAATACTTTGCAGATTTTCCGGTCATAATATATTAGCAATGCTTATGTGAGGCCATTGGATACAAGGTATATAATTGAAATACATGAATATCAATGAATCTTAAATTCTAAAACAATAGTTGAGGAAATTCCAAACGATGAAGAACAATCGGAGCCACTAAAGTACCAACTCATTCCATTCAATGAATTAGAAATTTACAAAGACTCAATTGCATAAATAGGTAATTTACTATTTATTTTAGAATCTTTAATTATCAATACATTAAAAATTTAAATATTTATTTTTTCAGATGTTTTAGCTGTTGCAATTCATATGAAGCTATGTAGAGAGATAACTTCAGCGTAAGGACTAACAACTATTCAAGACATATATGTTATTGATCAAACGTAAAAATATTTTTTGGGTTGTTTGCTCTTTTACAATTATATGTTTCAGTCTTAATTGTTTACATATTCTGTTAGTTCTTTTTTATTCCAATTTTGTAGCTTGGACCCCATATGTTTAACTATGTCGGGTCAATTTTTGTGCAAGATGAATGCAAAAAAATCTTAAAAATAATTGGGACAAAGCCAGTTATACTTGGAACAAGAATAAGAGTTGGTTCTTATAATAGTATTTTTAATCAGTAAGAATCTTATATTTTCTTTTATATCATATATGCTTGCATTAATAATGATATCTATTTTTAATGAAGGATTATTCCTTTTATCATGTCCAAAAAGTATATTTACGATCGATCATGTTGTTCCTGAGGCAACTTCATTGTAAGAATAGTAATTGTTACAATAAGTCATTATTTCTTGATACATTTATATTATATATAATTAAAATATAAGTTTCATGCCACTTGAATATTGAAATCTACATATTTTTATTTCTTATGTTGCATTTATTTTTATGAATTTTAAGGACATTGATTAATGATTCATTACTTGACAGTATTATTGCAAAATCCTTATAATACCCATCTACATCTCTGTCTTCTATTGGTATTAGAAAAATAATCAATAATTGTGATGTTGCTAAATTGATAAAAAGTTTGCAACCCATGGTGGTAAAATTTTATTATTAGTAACAAATTTAAATATTTATACAATCACTTCATCTAAAAAATTGTTTCTAATATAATGTAGAAAGTAAAATTTTGGATAAAGCCAAAGATAATTGTGGTTGACTTACACCAAATATTTTTTTTATATGTCATGTATTGTCTATAATAAAGGAACAGAACATGATTACAATGATAGCTTACTGAACATGATTACAATGATAGCTTCCTTTGTTACAATTGCAAACACCAAAGTATTTTCCAACCACGATATGTATCTTTCAAATGGTTTGTTTGATAATTTATATGACAGATTTAAGGTATAGTTTTTATTGATTATAACTTAAAATGATATTTTCATCAAATTCATAGTTTGTGACCATATGTTGAACTTGACGATGGTACATGAAGACTATCTACTATTATGTTTGGTGAAGTTGTAGAAGAAACATTTGGTTGTTCGGCAGTTGAGCTTATGAATCATACTGACAAGATATGTTTTCTTATTTTCCATTGCTTTATTTTTGCGAGTAAAAAAATATATCTTAGAATTTTTGACATTTTACTACATTATCTAGAATTTTTGCTTTATAACAAAAATCATTTTAATTAATATTTACATAGTTGTCTATTATGCCATTTTCATTTTTATTTTTAACATGCATAATAATTTAATTAAAAACATTGCATTATAAGATTTGTGTTAATTTACAAGACATCAATTTCTAATATATAAGTTCTTTAAGTTTTTATTAATCATGCAAGGCTATTCAACATTTACTTTGCAGGAGCATTTGCCATATATAGAAAATATTGCAGCACAAGCTTTACAAAAAGAGTGGATTATTCAACTTTTTGTAGACCTTGATCGGCTCAACCAACAGCAACACAAGAATATCAATGTCATATCCATTGATTTTGTAAAGGATGACACAAAATGATGGATCCTAGTAGAAACATCAAAAGACTCATATTTTGAACTAATGTTTTTGTTGGACTTGTATTAAACTTATCGCAGACAACTTTGCTAAAACTATCAATGTTATAAATATGTATTGGACTATGTTATATTTTGAACTAATATTTTTATTTTTTAATCTATGCAAGCATGTAATTATTGTACTTTACTTAACTATTATTACTCACAAATATTTGCTAGAATTCACTTTTTTTTCCTATGCAAATTACTAATTGAAATCAACTTTTTTATAAAATATATATTATTTTTTTAAAAATAATTATTTCACCGAACTAGGCAAACGTGCAAACTTTGCACGTTGATCCTGTCCTAGTGTGTGTATATATATATATAGTTGTATAATGAAACCAGTTGTTAAGGGTATGTTATGTTCTCTCTCCTCTCATTTCTCTCATTAACTCCCACTGCCTCCTTTAAGATAATATATTATTGATTTGATATTATTTTGATTTGATTTTCATAATTATTTGATGATTATATTGATATGAGTGTCACATCATCTACTCTGCTCCTCTTTTGAGTTTTCTCTCCCATCGGTCAAGCTTACACATCAGTACCAATGGCCATGGCTCACAACCACCATCCTCAGACCTTGACTTCTTTCTCGTTTCTCTTCTTCTCTCCCTCTTTCCTTCTTTTCCTCCTCCTCTAAGCTGGCAGAGATGAGAGAACTTCTCTCCATAACTTCATTGTCATGGATAACAGCTAGCGACTACAATCATGGGTGACATCGAAGTCCATGACGCCTTGACGAGTCTTTGATATTAATGACCCACGGCTGCAACCATGGGCCATACAGATTTGCTCACAAATATCTGAAGATTTGTCCATTGAGCTATATGATCCATGACCACAGTCATGACCCATGGATCTGTTCTTCAATATGTTTGATTTGTGCTTGTAGAGGTTTGGACATCAAAAGATACTAAAACTAGCCATTTTTTAAGAATTGAAACAAAAACATAAAAAGACAATAAAAACTTGCAGCTCTATGGACATAGGGGAGAGGATGATGATGAGGGTAAGGGGAGTGAGTCGAAGCTCTTCCCTCCCCGGGTGTTTTGGGGGCTTTCGGCGGAGAGAGAGAGAGAGAGAGAGAGAGAGAGTATTTTTAGATTTTTATTCTCAAAGTAGGGTTGCTTATGGAGAAAGAGTAGGGGAGTAATTGGAAAACAAATTAATACAAAGCAATAAAAGAAAAACAAAATGGGAAATGGTTACAAAAAGTGAGTTTCATATTTGTACCACGAAGTCAATAAATTGTCACCACCCACCTAATATTTATTAGCATAGACTGTGCGATCCAATATGGATTGCTGTTGAGCTCAGAACACACGCTGTCGGACAAAAGGCAAGGAGTTATTATAGTTGCCTTGTTTGGAATGTGCAAACTTGACCCTTTTCTTCTGTTTTGTTGTTTCCTATGCGAGACAAATAAGATCGAAAGTCTAAATGGAACCCGTTATGACAAACGATCAATGACCAATCTACTAGTACTTCTTGTTCATCAACAGCACATGATTGGTCAAAAACCAAGGAGCATGGTGATTAGCATTCATTTAGGTATATTTATGCCAAGGTTCCTTCAATGGTTGGCAACAAGACAGATATAACAGCATAGACAGTACAAAAAACTGGCCATTTTTTTCCTGAATAATTGGATTTTTCTGTAACATAAAAAGATTGTAGAAACGGTATACACTCAAAAAACACATCCTAATTCACCTACCATATTTCATTCACCTTAGTCTCATATCAAATGCCCATAAACCATATATAACATGAAAACATATTTGTAAATCAAGGTATACAACTTAACATCGACAAAATGCAATTGCAACCTCACTCAAGCTGCCAAGCAGTTCCATTCAATCCACTGGATAATTTCACCCGCAGATCCATAATGCCATTGATGAACGGCCCTGCCAGCCCATAGACTTTCCCACCATTAGGTTCTCATGAATAATTTATCAAGATACAAAAAGGCAGCGTATCCTTCGTGCAGGGTAGCATGGCTCCTCAGGCAACTGTGCAACCAAAAACCCATTTGTGGAGCCAACAAATGTGACTGCAGCTTCTAATGAAACCTACTGCCTTGCATGCTCAGGTATGAGACGATTACGTAGTTCAGCAGATGCTCCGGTCAATTCTGCCGCCGGGAGGGGATGGGAGGAGTTGGCATTAGCATTAAGAGGAACCGTAAAGCAATAAACAACAGGGGAAACAAAACCAAAGTTCAACTAACCTTGAGCTGTGAAATTGAACAAAGGAGGTAGTGCTCTCCCATTAGGCAAGCATGCATTTGGATCCCTCAGGTCATCAAAGAAGGGGTGCCCACAAGCCTCCAACTAAAATGCAGAATTTAAGTTAGTTATAATAGGCCCAAACAATAACTTACATGCTCTCAGAAATTAGTTAACCTAAGACAATGAGACAAGTAGCTACATCAAGTTTCACTTGAAACAACAATCACCCACATTATTCTCGGAAGACAAAATTGTACTCCAAACAGTATTTACAATATCATCATTAAGAAGATGAAAAAGAAGAATCATTTGAAGAAATAAGGCTTTAATTTTCTTACAGCAGTGCAACGTAGACTTGGAGAATACTGAAGCAACCTTGACACAAGATCCACTGCTTCAGGGGGCATTCGCTTCTGAAAAATCTGGAAATTGTAGGGTGATGAGATTTCCACCATCAGAAAAGAACATTTCTAGCAACGAGGAAGAAGTGCTGATAATATTTCTAGCAAACCTTGTGCCACGGGTGAGCTTTGATCTGAGGGAACTTAAACTCATTATAATTCGGATTCATGCACTTGATCTCTTCTCTGGTTGGTGTCCCCAGAATCTAATGTAATACAGCCAACAGTGAAGAAAAACATTGAGAGGATGCAAGGCAGCAATGTGGTAGTAAACGAATAGAAATAACAAGTTTCTAGATGGTTAACCTTAATAATCTCAACCAGCTGATCAACACCACTTTCACCAGGAAACAGTGGCTGAAAAGTTGAAAACCAGATAAACATTAGAATTGGACATGTAACTTATTTAAAAGAACTATAATATCTAAGAACTTCATAACAAAAAAAGTGATTCAGTGCTTTCTCCATTAAACGGATGCTAAACAGAGGGCAGCCAAAAGCAGGAAGATAAAAAATAAAAAACCATACTTTTAGAGGAAATTTTATATAAATCCTATATGGCCAACCTCAAAGATAAATGACAAATAAAAGGCATAAGTGGAAAGGTACACAACCAAATAGAGGTTAAAACATTGAGCTATAGGAAAACACGATACAGGTACATCCAATCTGCACCCTTCACTCACTTAAAAGATCTAGCATTATAATTGTGCCAACCACTTCTGGAGTTGAATAGAAAGATATAAATTCTATTCTAAGTGCTGGAAAAAGCCTACTTCATCGATGCATGTACTGCAACCATGAGGGAAGCAACGCATAAATCTACATTAGCAAATATATACTTATGTTTTGATGATTTAACTTTGTCATCCAGGTTCAGGAAATAAAAACTCTGCACTTATACACCCACCTGTCCTAGAAGAAGCTCGGCAAGGACACAACCAACTGACCACATGTCAATTGCGGTTGTGTATTCTGTGGCCCCAAATATAAGTTCTGGAGCCCTATAATATCGAGAGCAAATATATGATATGTTGGGTTCACCTGGCACCTAAAAGTGAAAAAAATATTCGTAAGTTTCCATAAACTTTTTATTTCTGAAATACTTTATAAGATGTGAAAGAAGATAGAGGGAAAAGCATACCAGCATCTTTGCGCTGCCAAAATCACATATCTTTAACTGATGAGTGCGGGGATTCACCTGTAGCAACCATCACGCCCCTGAACATTAGTGTGCCTTGCCATTATATAGTTACAAGAGTTCAAACAAAATGACAACTTAGAACCAAACATGTAATATTTATCCTGACTACCGTATAACATCAAAAGAGAATTTACTGTAATCCTAGAACAAGCAGTGCAGTACTTCCAGCACTATTACCAAGAGATATTCTTCAGAAAAAGTGCGTCATAAAATCCTCAGTGAAAACCATCGAAGTGAAGAACTGACAAGTACATTTAAAATACCTTCTCATGTAAAATACATTTTCAAATCAAGCCACATATCTTTACCGAAAACACATTTAGTGTTTGTAGTTTTGACAGCAGACCTTCTCCAATCAATGACTCCAAAGAAAAGTAACAATATAATCTCACTACAGTTTCCTAAATCATTTGATTGGCTCATATTGACACTGAAACAGGTACAGAATCTAAGAGGGGTAAATTGCCTCGTGCTGATATCAAACTAATGGAACAAGAGCAAAAACCTCATACCAGTAGATTCTGTGGCTTAATGTCACGGTGACACACTCCAACAACATGATGCAGGTAATTTAGCGCACGACAAATCTACAAAGACAGACAAAAAAACAAATTTTACAGGGTAAATACGCCAAAAGTACCACTGATTAGCTGTTATATACATCAAAGGATTCTCAGCGCACAGATCAATGAAAGTTTCGTTGTTCACCTGGTATGCATAAAGCTGTACATAGATAATGGGCATATTTTGGTTCATACGGATATAGTGCTTTGAAACTCGGTAGACAGTTTCAGAAATATACTCCAGGACAAGGTTAAGGTACAACTCGTCTTTTTCCGTGGTTGAAAAGAAACAGTGTTTTAGTTGAACAACATTAGGATGGTCAAGGGTGCGCATGATCTGAAGTTCTCTATTCTTAAATCTCTTATCCTGTAGCACCTTCTTTATTGCAACTGCTTCTCCTGTTTCCAGGCACTTAGCCTACAACAGATATAAAATTATGTGAGAATGTAACAGTATACATCAGCATATTTTTTGAAGGCAAATGCAAACAGGGACAAAAGCGACTAAAACATCAGTATGAATGTATGAAGGCAAGCAGATGAAGTACAAGTACCTGAAAGACAACGCCAAATGAACCAGTCCCAACCACACGCTCTGCCATGTATGAGATTGTCTGAAACCAGGTAAGAATAAACTATTTACAGCTTTGTACATGGCTGGACCTTATACATTTATGTTCTAACTATGGATCAAGTACAACGCTAATGTTCTAAAGCCCAACATCATGGAAAGAATTTAACCAGAATATGCCAAGAATTAAGAGTGATGATAAATCATCTATATTTAAATTTGCTTGGAACTTTAGTGCTCAAGATAATCAACACATTTTTGCATAAACACAAGTTGAAACGAGGCAAGAAAATCAACACCCGAATCCCCCCCCCCCCCCCTCTTTCTCTTCCCTTGAAAAAAATGAGACTTGCCTAAAACACGAGGGCGAGAAAATTATGTGAAACATAAAATACACCATGAGAATCCCATATTGATATAGATTGATGAGGAGAAACAGTTGAAGGAACCCCAAAAATATGTAGCAATGGGCAGGAGCAATCAAGTCACCTGTTTTGGTTGTCCATTTTGACCAGCTACTGTAGTTGCAATGATCTGACCAGTTTCTGTTCCATTACCATTCACAACAGCAGCTTCCATATCCTGTATGATGCAAAAATTTTTTACTAGCAGTGTATAATAGAACCCATTATGGTTTTTACAAAATCTTTTGCATGAGTGTATAACACTGCAAAAATTGTGTGGGATCAATGGGATTTAATAGCATTCAAGTCCATATAAGAACATTTCAAGGAATTGAGAGGAATATAATATATGTAATTTCTTACACATGCAAATACTAGCATGATATAGATCATACAAAAGTAGAAAATTGCTTATGAAGAAGGAAGAAGCTGATTAACTTTTTTGAAATGTACCTTTTCATCATGAGTGTTGGATTTCTCATCTCTAATTCTCATTTCATGCATTTCTTTAGGAAGCTGATCATAACCAGATTTCTCTATTCCACCCATTGAAGATAAATCAGATACATCAGATGTGCTTTCAGCAGTTTCCAGAGATGTAGAAGCCATATGCTGCTCCAGACCTGTGGCACGTCTCGCTACTCTATTTGCCTCCTCATTATCCAAGCGCTCAATCTCTTGATCAAACTTTGCTCTCTTTGTGCCAGAATCGCCACCCTAAGGTAAACAGTTTACATCAGCTATTAAAAATTAGACATGAGAACTTAATGATGTATCCAAGCTAATGACAAAAACAGCCCACATAACCCCTAATCTGAAATCCAATTAACCACACTGTACTTAGCTCCATTCTTTCACAATAAAGACATTAAAAAAATACAGGAAGCAACATAGACTAAACAGAGCCATTAATACAACATAGACAGGCGTAGTTAGCCAATTAGTGAGTTATATATGTTTCACATGAAGTAGCAATTAAACTACCCTTTGTGCTGCATTTGCCACTTTATCAGAACTATTTGCACCACAGAAAACCCCTCGAGGATTGACTAAAACATTGTACAATTCTAATAATTCAAATGGCTTTATTTCAAGTATAGACCAATAGTTATGAGCAGCTGAACTGGTATGTTCCATAATACAAATCATGAACCAAATGCCCCATCCATTTAGGGTTCACTTCATTGGGTACTTTCCTCAGTCATGAAGATCTGTCATACTAGTTCATAAATTGAATTTTCCAAGACTTTTTTTTTCTCCTAAAATGCAAATCCGCGTCCCTCCTACAGCTATAAGCACATTCACTGGTATAACTTCATCGCTAACCTTCTCAAATATACAAAGCCCTTAACCCCAAGGGGTTGGCCCAAGTAGTGAAGGCCTTGGTCTTGGGGTCTCATTCCCTTCAAGGTTCAAGGTTCAATACCTCATGGGTGCAAACAATCCTTTGGGACCACACCCCCTGCTGAAAAGCTAGCGATTTAACCAGATCCGCGTAAAGAAACTTCCGAGGATGCGGTGCACAGGACCACGGTTTACTCTGTTAGGGTGGGTCCAAAGGGCCCTACCTTGGAGAGTTTCCCCGACATCAAAATATATATATATATATATATATATACAAAACCCCTTCCGCCCAAGGCAGAAATTTTATAATAAAAAAAGTGCTGCCTAAGGTTATTTGACCCATGACCAACCCAATAATGATGTTCTTGTCAGAAGGCAGCTGCTAAAATATAGGTCACTATCAATTACTGCCATATGCACTATACCCTGAGACTATTACATTATTATTAGCAGTACTCGACAATTTACATGAGATTTTGATAATGTGTTATAGAGGGTGTTGTTGTGTGAAGGTGAAATTTAGTTATCAAGTATGCTACGTGCAGTCGTAGAATATGCAAGCGTCGCACAATTATTTTGAAAAAGAGTGGAGTCCACTATTAAAAAATTAATTAATTTTTTTTTTATATAGATCCCATATTTACTCCTTTTTTTCAAAGAGATTAGACAGTGCTTACGCACTTCACGACTGCAAGTATTATTTCTTTTATCATTAAGAGCGAAGTTCCAAGAACCTCGTGCAAATACAAGCGTTTTACCACGAATTGCAAAGAAATTTTGGGGAAAACGGAAACTACAAAAGTACAAGCTAGAACACAATAAACAAATATATATACCATCAAATTCACCATCTTTTTTTTTGTTTTCCTTGTCCATTACAAGCCCTTGTAATAAAGTCAAAATGCATGTTATAAGAAACTGCCTCACTATCTCCTCCGAAAAAGGTAAACGGAGCCAACACAAAGGCATTAATGATCCCGCCATAGCTCAAATAACACAACATCACAAAACTGTGCACAAGAATATCAAGTAAAAGAGGGGGAAAAGTGAGAAGAACGATAAAAAGTTTAGAATACTGTCGTCCAAAGGTCTACAGGCGAGCATCACAAAGTTATACCCCCTCAAATAAAAAATAAAAACACAGACAGATTTTTCACACGATTGAAATATTCCTAGAATAAAACATATATTTTTTTAAGCTTTCCTCCATTTTCCCAATAAACAAACACAGAAAAAACCAACATAAAGCAGAAAAGATAAAAATATTTCCTAAAAGCCAGAAAGAAAAAAACTTACAGGATCTGATGAAATAGAAGTGCGACCCGAAGCAAAACTCTTTAGGCGGCGCATCACATTCATGGTTAAGAACCCTAATTTTCTCCTAATCCCCCCAAGCCGACCTCAACCCAAAGAAACCCAAAATCCCAAAATATTATATGAACTACTGGGGAGAGGGAGAGCGAGAAGGAGAGAGAGAGAGAGATATCGAATAAACTCTCGCCTCTCCTCTCCTCCCTAAAAAACCGAAATGAAAATGGGGAAAGGAGAAGGGAAAAAGGATTGAAAGGACAGAAACAACACCAACAAAAAAGGAAAGCCAAGTAAGATCTCAAACCCCGCTCTCTCTTCTTTCTTCAGTTGCTCTCTCTCAATCTATCTATCAATCTATCCCGCTCGCTCAAGCTGAGCTTTTTGTTCTCCGTTTACGGTCAAACCTGAATCAAATATAATCATTGAAGTCCAGGTCCTTCCATATATGATATAACCGAGTGATCTTCGGGAAATGCATCACAGACGGGGAATATTCGGGGGGAGGTTTGACCAGTCTTTCTTGAGTTTTGAAAGGGTTAAAAATGGCGATTTTACTCGAAAAATTAAGCCTTTGTTTATTGATTGATTGATTGGTAGAGATGGGGGAGCGTGAATCGGTCTTTTTATAAAAAAAAATTGTGTCGGATAAAGAAAGCAATCATGATTTACCACCAACTCCCGACACACCCTTTTCCAACCAGGATGGGTTGGATTTCTGTCCTATCTTTTATTTTTTTATTTTTATCTGAAATAAAATAAAAATAAAAATTATAACAAATCACGATTTAAATTTATTTTATAATCATATTTTTATCATATATTTCAAATTGTTAAAATTAATCATCATTATTTTAAATTATCAAGTTCTTTTATGAGAATTATCGTGTTTGAGTAATTATATTCATTATTTTTATATTATATACCTATTTTTTTAATTTTTTATTTTTTTTCTTAGTTAATATGTAATGTAAAAATAATGAATGAAAGAATTCGATTAGTTTAACGAGACTTAAAAAAATATTAACACACCAATAATATATAGTGTAGGCAGCTGGGTAGCATTTCTTCATTGTGTATACACAAACTTTTTACAATAAACAAGTTACACACTAATCTGATAAGTCTTGATTCCACAACTAAAAAACTCAACTTAAAATAAAAAAGATTGTAATATGTAAAATTTCTTATAGACAAAATAATTCTTCACCATTAAAACTATATCACTTAATCTTAAATGAGTTCATATATTGCCCTAGGATATCAAAAAGAATAATTCTATATATATATATATATAAAGTTATGGTACAAATTGAAAATACAATGACAATTTGTGATGTAAGATGTAATTTTCCTAAGATAAAAATTTGAAAAAAAAAAGAGAGGTATATGGAAAGTCTTTTGTGTCTTCTCTTGGAAAGAAACCTAAAAACCTTGTGAAAGAGCTTTAAAAAACTTTAGGATATCTTTGGTTAAAAATATTTTATATGTGTTTGTTATTTGGTTTTGTGAGTATAGATAAGAAAATGTAAAATTGAGAATCTTTAGAAACACGCTCTGTGATTAGATTTGTGAGAGTTGATGGGAAAAGTTGAAAAATTATTTGAGTTTTTAAATAATTTCTTGGTTTTGGTTATTTTAAAAATTGTTTTAATTTTTATATCTTTTTACTTTTCACTAAAATCTAAAAAAATTGATTGGATGAATTTTAAAATTGAGTTTTTAAAGTTGAAATACATTTGGTTTGGAATTCGTTTGTTTTCACAATTCATTTTAATTCATTTTATCTAATCATTAAATTTTTTAAAAAATTTTCACACAAAATAATATAAATAATTCGATATTTTCAAATCTTAAAACAAAAATAATATTAAAAATATATATATTTGATAGTATTTTATTCAACTTTTAACTTTAATCTCAATCAATCTTATCTCATCTCATCTGTAAAAACAAACGATGCCACTTTATGTTTAAAAACAAAAGTTGAAATACATACGAGTAATTTTACATATAACCGTAAAATACGTAAATGTCACGTATTACTTTAAAAAAGAGTTAGGTCTATTATTAAAAAATTAATTTTTTTCATATAAGTCTTATATTTTATTCACCTTTTTGAAAATAATTATATAGTACTTGCATAATTTACTATTATAAATATCTTTTCTCGATACAAAATAAACCAAACATACCCAATTTTCGAAAAAGTAAAAGACATTTTTCTTTAGATCTTTCAAAATATACAATATTTTTCAAACACAAACTATTGTATATTTTCTAAAGATATATTTGAAAATGAGATGGAAATTAATTTTAAAATAAAAGTAACTTTTGTACCTTATTCTTAAAAGTTTTGAAAGATAAGAATATCGCTTTTATCATCATCGGGTGCGAATCTCACATGCAAATGTTAATAACGACTTTCCCGCCGCATCACTCTTCCATAATTCCATTACTACGCATGCAATTTAATTTATTTGCAATCAATTCATGGAAATGTAGAGATTTCTTTTTGGGGAAAAAAAAAACACAAAAATTATATTTGCAGCCTCAATTTTAAATTATATCTATAAGATTTAAAAAAATAAAAAATAAAAAAGGAAGAAGATGAAGAAGAAGAAATGTGTTATAAAATCAGTAGAGAATTCATGTATTGTTGTATGTATTATTCGTGTCGAATCTCTCATCTTCTTCCTTCACATCCTAATTTATAAGGATTCCGTCATAGAATCAATAACCAAATTCTAATTCCGAATTCAATTTGGATAAGATTGAGTTCCACCGCAGTAACATATATGTCATTCGCCACTTTGCACGTCTAACGAGTTAGTAACATGCTTCATTGCCCTTATTGCCTTACATGGAGAAATTCACCATGAATAACTCTAAGTCTAAATCAGAGTGTTGAGAACTTGATAAAAGAAAGATAGGAAATTAGAAAGCTGGAAAACAGAGAGAAAGCGGAAGAAGATCTATTGTATCTTGTATTGAAAATGAATTGAATTGAAATGATACAAGTGCTTGACATGTACTTATATAGAAATGAAACTAGTAACAGAAAATAACGGTCAACTTGTCAAGACTCATTCTCTATTTTACCCTGTTCATATTTTGAATTTAATTTCATATTTTCTATTTTTGAGGCTATACTCCAACACCCCCCCTAAAGATGAACATGAATATTAAGAATGTTCAGCTTGCATAGAGTATGATGTAAGGGTAAAGAACCAAGTGGTTTTGCAAGGATGTCTGCCAATTGTAGTCTAGATGGAATGTAAAATAGTTTGATGAGGTTTTGCTGCAGCTTTTCACGAACTAAGTGGCAATCAATTTGAATATGTTTGGTTCTTTCATGCTGAACTGGATTTGAGGCTATGGACAATGCAGACTTGCTGTCAGTGTACATTAGAGTTGGTTGAGAATGGGTGATTTGTAAATCTTGCAGTGCATAAATCAACCATTGGACTTCACATGTTGTGGCTGCAAGGGCTCTATATTATGCTTCAGCAGATGATCGACTTATAGTTACTTGCTTTTTGGCCTTCCATGAGATTAATGAATCTCCCAAAAACATAGCAAACCCTGTGACACTTCTCCTTGTATCAATGCACCCTGCCCAGTCACTATTTGAAAAAGCTTTTAGTTGCAATTTTGATGACGCTGAGAAGAATAATCCTTGACCTGGAGTGGCTTTCAAGTACCTTAATACTCTAATTGTTGCTAGATAATGACTCATATCAGGCTTAGCAAGGAATTGGCTGAGGACTTGAACTGAATATGCAAGGTCTGGTCGTGTAAGTGTTAAGTATAGGAGTCTCCCAATAAGTCTTCTATAAGCTGATGGATCTTCATACAAAGTAAAATAAGTGGCTGTGAGTTTTAAATTGGTCTCCATTGGAAAGGCAGCAGGCTTTGTACCAATTGTTCCCGTGTCTTGAAGAATATCTAGTGCAAATTTCCTTTGGCAAAGAGAAATACCTGCTTTTGATCTTACTATTTCTAAGCCAAGAAAATATTTTAGTGGCCCCAAGTCCTTTATAGTAAATTTATCATGCAGAAATTCTTTTAGGAGTTGAATTTCCTGTAAGCTATCACTAGCTAGCAACACATCATCAACATATACCAGCAATGCCATGAAGGATGTTGTGGATTTTTTTATAAATAGAGAGCAATTAGGAGTTCCTTGACTGAAGCCATAGCTAATGAGGGCAGTGGACAGTTTTTCAAACCATTTTCTAGATGTCTGCTTGTGGCCATAAAGGTTTTTCAAAAGATGACAAACCTTATTTTTTGGATTAGGCATTCCAAGGGGCAATTCCATATACACTTCTTCTAGTAAATCACCATGTAAGAATACATTATTGACATCCAATTGATGAAGATGCCAGTTCTTAATTGCAGCTACAACAAGTAATAGTCTAATGGAAGTTATCTTTGCCACAGGAGAAAAAGTATCAAAGAAATCCAAACCCTCTTGTTGATTATAGCCCTTTGCCACTAATCTAGCCTTGTGCCTTTTTATGTTTCCATCAACTTTATATTTTACTTTGAATACTCATTTACAACCAATAGTCTGTTTATTTTTAGGTAGAGTAACAAGGTTCAAGTTTTGTTTAACTCCAAAGTATCAATTTCATTTTTCATAGCTTGTTGCCATTCAGGAAATTGTGTAGCTTGTTTATAGGTTTTAGGTTCTGGACAGTTTGATATTGAAGCAAGAAAAGCTCTATGAGAATTAGATAGTCTACTAGCAGATAAGAAATATGAGATAGGGTATGGATTACCTTTAGAACCATTTGTAGAAGAAGTGAGAGGTGTTGCATTTAAAGAAACATTGCTGTAATAGTAGCCCTGCAAAAAACTGGGTTTCTGTCTAACTCAAGAAGATTTTCTTTTGTTTGGACTATTGTTAGGTTGATCATGAGTTGTGGAGATATTTGGATCAATGTTTGGTATAGGCTCATTGATAGATAGAGTTAAATCACTCTGGTTAGGAATAATAGCTCGAATTTTAGAGTAATAGTATGTACTATATGAATTTTCTGAGATAGGAAACATAAATGAATGAGTATGAGAATCTGTAGGGACTTCTTTAAATGGGAAAATATTTTCATGGAATGTAACATTCCTTGAAATGAAAATTTTATTGCTATTGAGATCCATGACTTTATAACTTTTGATATCAGATGGATATCCAAGGAAGACACATTTTATAGCTCTTGGGTCGAATTTTTGTCTATGATATTGCAATGTAGGTGCAAAACAAAGGTAGCCAAAAACCTTTAAATGAGAAAATTTTGGTATTTTGTTAAACAACATTTCATAAGGTGTTTTATTATTGAGAAGTGGGGTGGGAATTCTAATTATTATATGTGCAGCAGCTAGTACACAATCACTCCAGAAGGACAAGGGGATATTAGCTTGAAACATTAAGGCTCCAGCTGCTAATTAAGTGTTGATGTTTCCTTTCAACCACTCCATTTTGCTGTGGAGTTTCTACACAACTTCTTTGGTGTAAAATTCCATTTTCATGATAAAAATCATTGATGAAAAATTTTGGTCTATTATCAGACCTTATTATTTTGACAGATGTGTTAAATTGAGTTTTATCATGTTGTAGAAATTCTGGAGTGTAAAAGAAACTTCAGACTTGGTTTTAAGCATATAAACCCAAGTACATCTTGAAAAATCATCAACAATTGTTAAGAAAAATTTAAAACCCGAGTAAGAAATTGTTGCAAATGGACCCCAAATATCACAATGTATCAAATCAAAACTTTTATTAGAATTGGTGTGAGATACAGCAAAGGGTAACTTTCTTTGTTTTGCTAATGGACATACATCACAGACATTTTGACAATTGATAGAGATTGAAGGATCTAATTGCTTAAGGAGAAGCAATCTAGAAGGGGATGCATGGCCAAATCTGCAATGCCAGATATCTAGAGAATTTTGTGAAACAATAGAAGCAAAAGAGGCTGAGTTAGACTTAAATGTGTTGCAGGGAGAAGCCTTAGGATTAGCTTGTTGTAAAATGTAAAGCCCATGTTTATCAAATGCAATCCCAATCATCTTCTTCAGGGATTGGTCCTGTAAAAGGTAGTGAGAATGAGAAAAGGATAAGCAAAGATTAGAACATTTGGTAAGCTTAGAAACAGATAACAGATTAACAGAAAAAGAAGGCACACATAATACATTTGATAAGAATATTTGATTGGAGAGACAGATTGTGCCAATATGAGTGGCTGGAACTTTTTGACCATTAGGTAGGTTTATTAAAGTATTAATATTTTTTTGGAGGAAAGCAGTATAATAGTGGTGAACAAATAATATGATTTGTTGCACCAGTGTCGAGAATCCATTGATAATTAGATTTTTGAGTAAATGAAGATGTAAAAGAAGTAGGATTATAAGAGGCATTACCAGAGAAATTTGAAGATGTAACAAGATTATAAGTTCAAGGGATATTCTGAATATTTGTAGAAGACTGAGAAGGATTGGCAAGAGCTATGAGTTTATTAATCTCTTTAGCAGTTAAAGAGAATTTGGTTCCTCATTATTGGTTTGATTGCAGACCTCAGTTGAAATGACATTATGAGCAGAGTAAATTCGTTACCCTTTTGGTCCAGCCCACCCAGAGGGATAACCATGAAGCTGAAAGCATTTTTCAATGGTATGTCCATTGTATCCACAATGTGTGCAATGAAGTGAAGCTTTATTGGAATTTTCTTTTGAGAATCGATATGAAGAGGTTGCTAGATTCGATTGCTTTACCATCAATGCATGTGTTTCAGTAGGAACTGAATTACTAAGCTGTCTTTGACTCTCTTCTTGAAGCAACAGAGAAAACACTTTGGCTATGGTTGGTAATGGGACAACAAGAAGTAGTTGGCTTATAACATAAGCATAGGAGTCATTCAAGCCAACAAGAAACTTCAAAACATAATTAGATTGTTGTCTTTGCATCAAGAAAGTAAAGAGATTACATGTGCAAGATGACATTTTCCCCCACATGTACAAGTAGGAAATGGGCGATAACTTACATATTCATCCCAAAGTGTTTTGAAGGCACTGAAATATTCAGTGATTGAAGAAGAACCTTGATTTATGCCACTCAAAGATTTCTCAAGGTGAAACACTCTTGGCCCATCACTCCTCAAATACCGAGCCTTCAATTCATTCCAAAGATCCAAAGCTGAAGTGACATACAACAAATTGTTTCTGATCTCCTTAGAAATTGAGTTAATCAACCAAGAAAGCACTAAGTTGTTTGCATGTAACCAAGCTGTGTGTGCAACAATTCGAGTTGTAGGATGTGAAGTAATCGAATCAGCAAGAAATGCTACTTTATTCTTGACTGTCAAAGATATAACAATTGAACGACTCCAAGCAACATAGTTGTTTCCATTGAAAATCTCTGAGACTAGAAGAGCACCTGGGTTATCACTGGGATGAAGGTAGTAAGGGCAGGAAGAATCATCTGATGGATTGATGATTGGAGGAACTGTAGAACTTTCAGAGGACATTTCAAGAATTGCAAAGAAAACATAGATTTTACAGAACTGTGTAAATAATTGTAAAGATTTTACAAGATCTTGAAATAAGATCGTGTAGTGTAGAAAGATCAAGCTCCAGAAATGTTTGTGGAATTTCTAAACTGATACCATGTTGAGAACTTGATAAAAGAAAGATAGGAAAATAGAAAGCTGGAAAACAGAGAGAAAGAGGATGAAGAACTATCGTATCTTGTATTGAAAATGAATTGAATTGAAATGATACAAGTGCTTTACATGTACTTATATAGAAATGAAACTAGTAACAGAAAATACCTGTCAACTTGTCAAGGCTCATTCTCTATTTTACCCTTTTCATATTTTGAATTTAATTCCATATCTTCTATTTTTGAGGCTATACTCCAACACAGAGTATCAACACAATTTAGGATTTCCTCAAGTTCAATGAGTACATCATCTATGTCAAGAGCGTTCTTAGCTAAACAATGAGCCACTAGATTAGTAGTCCTATTGGTGTGATTTACAGCCTAGTTTTCAAACTTGCTAAGGCTCTTCTTCACATATGATATAAACAAACCAGCCTAACCCCAAGGAACACCATCTCCATTGATCTCTTTAACTCCATTAAGAGCATCTCCCTCAAGAATAATTTGCCTCAGACCAATATCAATTCCCAGTAAAAGCAAAATGAAGAGCTGCATATGCCTCTACAAGATGTGGATCAAGAAAAAGAGATTTGTTCATTCTCATTGTGGCCATGATTTTTCCTTCTAGTCACGAATGATTGTGCCAATGCCAACTCTACACTTCTATTTGTCTATAGCATCCTCCCAATTGATCTTGTAGCAACCATTTGGAAGGGCTTTCCACTGAGTAATAGGTGTAGACTTAGTGCTTGAATAACTTGAAGGCTTGTTGTGCAGCAGCCTAAGGTCCTGCAGCTTTTGTGTAGTTTGTTTCAGAAGGGATGTGGGACTAGTGAATTATTTCTAGAAAATCACATCATTCCTCCTCTCCCATAACATTCAAGCCACCACAGCCATTTCTGCTAACACTTCTTCATCCAAGTCCTCCGACATTCTGAGCAAGAGTTCTCTAAAAGTCTGTTGCACGATGCTTCTCTTTTGTAGTTGTGTAGAACATTGACTCCAAATATCTCTCACTTATTCACATTCCCATATTGCATGTTCTATGCTTTCTTCATGCTATAAGCAAATAGGGCATCTAGCATCTTCGACAATCTTCTTTTTGAAGATACTCTTTTTAGTTGGCAAGTCATCGTTACAAGCCTTCCAAAGAAAAAGCTTTTTAGCATTTGGATCTGGCAGCTGCCCCATCTTTCCTTCCTCTCGAGAATACTAGAAGATTGGCCCTTTGCTCTTTGTTGAACCTCAAGTTACAAATGGTAAGGACTTCTCACAGAGAAAAGGCTATATGCTGTGCATCTCCAAATAAGTTTGTCAGGACTTTTGCAAAGACTCACAGGAATTTGTTTTATAGTTGTTGCTTTTTCTTTAGAAAATATTTTAGTCACAAGCTACATTTTCCAAGACTTAATAACTGGATCAACGAGGACTTCCACCTTTGCCTCTATATCAAGCCTTTTAACTCCACTTTGAATTCTATAAGATGTTGGATATGGCAGCAACTTATCATGCCAAATTTTGACGGATTTGCCATCTCCAATTCTCCAAAAAAGTCATTCCTCAAGTAGAGGCCTAGCTGCCATGATACTCCTCCATATAAGAGAATGATTTCTGCATTGACCAGTTTTCAAAAAATCACCACCTAAGAAATACTTAGTAGAGTCAGTGTTCCATTATCCCTCTTACATTGGACGATTCTAATTTTTCCATCTTCCCATAATCAAGTCTTATCTGCTTACCTATTTTTCAAATCTAAAAAGAGAAGGAAGATCTTGCTTTAGGGAGGTGTTATTTCCAAACGCTTTTGAGCTTCTTTTACCTCCAACAATTTTTCTTGATAACTAATTCTCAAGCATGCAGATGGTCCTTAATTTCTTGTCTCATACACCCATTTACCTGTTTATACCCAACCAAGCTCACCCTTCTCTCTCTCTCTCTCTCTCTCTCTCTCAAAAGATAATACTCTATTGAGATACTCGATCTGCTGCAAAAGAAAGTACTACAAAATATAGTATCTCCTGTCGGGCACAGCTCTTGTACGTAGTTGGTAGAATCTTCCTTATAATTATAACCACAAGCCTAAAAGTTTAAAAATTTGTAACAAGTTGTCATTTCACGAGACCAATGGCTAAACATGGGAAATCACATGAGGTTAAGATACAATAATAGAAACTTTGAGGTCTACATCAATAACTCTCCTAGCTCCTTATCTGATCTTTTTCTCATGTATGATAGAAAAACCATCAGAGTCAAGAGTAATAAGGACCTTCCTTATGTGCATTATCATTGAGAGCATTATATAATCTTTTAATACCGCATTGCATATATTTAGTTGCTACCAATCACAATCATATATATCTAATGCGGCTGGTCATCACTCGGATTGGAATTTTATTGGGGACATGCCTAGGATTCCTCGAGGCTTAATTCACTTGGATAAATTGGATTTCCTGTCTTTGCCTACAATTAACGTCTCATCTCTTTTGGAGTCCTGTTCGTCGTGTTGGTTTGGTAAGTTTTTTATTGTTTTGTTTTTCTCTTGTGCTAATGATTTTTTTTGCAGGTGTGGTTTTTTCTCTCCTCTTGTGCATTTTGTTTTGTCCTAGTTGTTTTGTTTTTTCTGTCTGGTTAGAGGCTCCTAGGTTTTTTTTGACACCTGGTTTTGGTCTTTTTGCTTATTTTGTAACCCCAGGTGTCGGTCTGTAATCACTGTTTTCCTCCGCCATAAGTGAGAGTTTTTTAATAAAATTGGGACGGGGTCACTATTAGACAAGTGATCCTTGGCTCTTTCTAAAAAACAAAAAAAAGATTGGAAAACTAGTTTGTACTAGACTTTTATACTATTAATCACAGTTGTGGGAATACTCATTATTTTCCCCTTGATGGAGCAGTGATGTGGGTTACTCGACCTTTGCATAGTTGGCAAATTAGGTTACTCGTGATTAGTGCAATCCTTTACAGTTGGAAATATTTTAGGGGTCAAGGGGATCTTAAACTTTGATAGCTACTCTACCATACTCCTACTTTCCATGTTTCTCTACCAATTTACCGTGTTACTTGCTTCCATGTGACATTCTGTAGACCTGGTAGCCCTTTATCATCACCCTTTACCATCTGGAATGTTACCTGGAATGTAGTACCAAACAACTGTCATAACCATAACAGATGGTTATTAATCTCCTACATGAAAATCAGCCAAGAATGTAACAATTGATGACTTGCAAAATTTCATGTTGCAGATTTTACAAGATCGCTCGAGCGGAGGCTTTTGGCCGCTCGAGCGAACTCAGGCAGATTCAAACGCTCGACTGCCGCTCGACAGTGAGCTCGAGCAGGTTGCGGGAATACAAAGATCGCTCGAGCGGAGACATTGGCCGCTCGAGCGAAATCAAGTAGAGTTGAACGCTCGAGGTGCGCTCGACAAGCCGCTCGAGCGAAGTTAGGCAGAGTCGACCACTCGATGTTCGCTCGACACCCCGCTCGAGCGAACATCGTATTTTGACAGATCTAGGGTTTTCCGCCATCACACCATATAAAAGTGATTTTTCACTTTATGGTCGGACTTTTTGACTGGAGAACACCTTTTGGGACAGAAAAACATAGCTAGAAGGATTGAAATCATCTGTTTTGGAGAGGGAATTCCACATATTGCACATACGTTGGAATCATACACGAGCCCAGACGGGAGAAAAGCCTTGAATCATTTCCTTGAGTTTTTGAAGACGAGTTGCGGCTGCGAGGAGTATTTTCAGCGTTTATTTTCTTCCAATATTCTCAGAACAATTATGGTGAATTCGTTTATGTTGAATTCAATTTCTAGTATGAGCTAAATTTTATTTATTCTAGGAAAATAATGTAACCTAGTTCCGAACTATGCTTGATTGTCTATGCTAATTTAAGGCAATTCTCTCTTTGTTTATCTGATTTATTCTGAGTTTATTGCTTCTAATTAACTGGCCATTGATTAGATGATACTTAA